>JANHAO010006853.1:0-21107 GCA_026873985.1 Saraca asoca
ATGTACTTATTGGTATATTAATGTATGAGAGCATTAAGAAATGCATGGAAATATATATGTGAAATCTCATTTTGAAAGCATTTAATGAATGTCAGGTGCTTAAATTGAATACATTTAGTTCATCGTGTGTATTTTTTACGTGTTGGAGTGTCAATGCAAATGTCATAAGTTTCAAGTGTTTGACATGTCTTGAGCACAACCACAGCTTGTTTTTGAAATATCATTGCTGATAGCTATGTAAGCAATAGAAATTCCAACTGGCCCATGGCCCAAGGTGACTAAAAATGGCCAAATCACTTTGGCCTATATTGGCTAGTCTAATTTTTGTTAGTTCTCTTAATCTTTTAGCTGCAATAATATTGCACACTTGGTTGTGCATAAAAATATTAGAATGAGGGTTTTAGCTTTACCTTTTCTCTCATGATATCTGAAAGGGTCTCAGTTATGTAGCTAATCATTAGTTTTCTTGAATTGCAGCTAATGACAAATGACAGATTCAAGAGTGTTGAGCACAGAGTCCTGGCAAATCGTGAAGGACCAAGAATATCAGTAGCAAGCTTCTTTAGCACAGGCTTTAAGGCATCCTCAAAGCGCTATGGACCCATCAAGGAACTGTTATCAGAAGAAAATCCTCCCAAATACAGAGAAACCACTGCTAGAGACTATGCAGCCTACTACACTGCAAAAGGCCTTGATGGAACTTCTGCTCTATTGCATTTAAGGATTTAACTTAGACATTGTGGAATAAAGAGGTTTAGAATAAATATCCAATTCACTAAATTAGATAAGTTATTAACCGGAATTTGTATCCGTATCAGACTAGATGTTACAAAATATCCTTAATGTAATGCTCTTTGATTATGAAGTTTTATTGTGTTTTTATTTTAATGAAGACTTGTATGATGAGGTGAGACAGGAAATTTTCCACTTGTACTGATCACATTGCTATAAAAATATACTCATTACTGCTTTAAGAGAAATACTTGCCATTTTTGATGAATTAATGAGAATTCTGAGAGGAATTTCAAAGAAATGGGTTGTGCTGAAGGGCTTCTTCTTCTGAGTCATTACTATCCGGAATGTCCCAAGCCAGAATTAACAATGGGCACCCATAGGCACTCAGATGCTAACTTTATGACAATACTTCTGCAAGACCAGACAGGTGGCCTTCAAGGTCTTCTTGGGAATCAATCAATTGATGTTCCTCCTATAGATGGAGCTCTTGTTGTAAACATTGGGGATGTTCAGCAGGTAAGTTCTTTATCGTCAATATGAGAATTTTTCATACATGCACTGCAGGTAAGTTCATAACAATTTTTTCAACAATCTGTTTTACTTACCAACCTGTAGTTTAAAATTTCTAGTTTCACTCTCTGTCATCTCTCTTAGCTGTTGCTTTTCAGTTAAATTTCATTTACTTCTCTATATCAACTTATAAAAACTGGTGGCATAAAAAATTTTCATGCATAATTTGGACCCTGCCACAACCATGAGCACTTGAACTGTATCTTCTGTTTCTTAGTTTAATCAACATTTACAGTCCTTTTATGTTATCATTGCAGCTTGTAACAAACGATAAGTTCATTAGTGTTGAGCATAGAGTCTTAGCAAATCATCAGGGGCCAAGAATTTCAGTGGCATCGTTCTTCAGGACACATGAACTGATAGACCAATATGCATCAAAACTACATGGTCCAACAAAGGAACTGTTATCTGAAGAGAGCCCACCAATCTACAAAGAAATAACTTTGAAAGACTACTTTGCATATTATTATGGGAAGGGAATTGATGGAAACTCGTCACTATCACACTTCATTGAAAATTTGATCAGTGGCTTCTATATTATTATATTGTATTTCCATTCAGCGTTGTATGCCTGAAATGATGATGTTAAGCGACATTAAAATTTTTCGTTCCACTGTGCTCCTTCAGAATTATTAGACCAAAACCAAGCTTGTCTAATGCAAGTATGTACATCAAGTAGGATAAAAATAGAATTCTAATAGGTCTATAACTTATTAATCTATCTAGGCTTATCACTTATATAATACTAGACTTATCACTTTACTAACCTATTCATTAACACTCCCCTTCAAGTTGGAGCATAGATATCAAACATGTTTAGCTTGTTACAAATATCACCGACCCTTTTTCCTGGATGAGCTTTAGTAAATAAATTAGCAAATTAATCCCCAGTTCTAATATTTCTAAGATTAATAACCCCTTCTTGGAGTTTCTGTCTAACAAAATGATAATCAACCTCTATATTTTTTGTTCACTCATGAAAGACTAGATTTGTAGCAATGTAAGTGGCAGCCTAATTATCACACCATAACTATATAGTTCCAAAGGACTTAATCCTAAGTTGACAAAGAAGATAAGAAATCCACACAGTATGAGCCATGGCCCGATATTTGGATTCTACACTTGACCAAGATACAACAACTTGTTTTTTGCTTTTCTAGGACACAAGATTTCCACCAATAAACACACTATATCTTGAAGTAGATCTTTGGTCCGTAGGACATCCTGCCCAATTTGTATTAGAAAAGCCTTCTACTCTACAGTGGCCTTGATATATCATTTGCTTTGATTGGATCTTGTACTAGAGGGGGAGTGAGAAAATATCTAGAGTTTTGAAGGCTTTGATACCACATAAAGAGAGAAGAAATTATGAAACTTATTCTTTCTCTTCCTTCTTTTTTCTCATTCTTTCTTCTTTTAATGCCATGAGTCACAGCGGTTTCTATTTAATGGCAATTTTCAAATTGCTTGTTTGGCAGTAAGTATCCAGTGTCTAGATACAATATTTGTGATGGCTAGTAGTCGTTAATTTGGTGAAAATCAGATCTGTCTAGAAGTGCATGTAGAAGAGTTCAGATCTGTTTAGGGGGATTTGGAGTGTGTGAGGCAAAGAAAAATAAATCTAGGTGGCATGTGTATCACACGGACTCTGTTCTAGGTGGCATGTGAGGACCATGTGCATAGGACTCTAGTGGTGTGTGGCAGCGCGTGAGGCACACTCCAGCGACACGCTTCCTCCTATAGCTTCTTTGGTAGCTGGCACACTTCCCTGTGTGGTCGAATCTTGAGTTTGTAAACTCTTGTTGTCATTTTTCTATTTTTTAGCAATACTGGTGCTTTTTTTTTTCAAGTTTTTGATTGAAAAATTTGTGATGGTTGACTTCATTTCTGATCTGAGTACCAAAAACAAAAATCTAACATTCAGGGATGAAAAAAAATTAGAATGCAAAACCCTTTTTTCAGATCTAATCCCAACATCTACTATAATTACTAATTAGAAGTTAGATGCAGAAGGCATAAAATATCTTGCTTAGAGAAGAGCTATTGAATATCTATTTGAGGGTATTAAAAAAGCAGATCACCTTACTTTGGATCCTCTTACAAATTCCACTAGAGTTAAACAAATAGTGGAAGACCTACATTTGTTTGGCCTCTTATGTAATACCTTGGCAAGTGAAGTCGAGAACAATTAAGGACCTATGGGCTTTTCTTGAGAGGCTTTACTCAATAAAAGATAATCTGTATGAAATATACAATTTATATGTATCCTTGTTTTGACTTAATGGAAAAGGTAAAAATATTTCACAAATTTATTCTAATGTTAATCATTTCTTTGAGCAATGGAATGCTCTTATACCTATCACTATAGGCATTGAGGCGATGCGTACTCAGCGGGAACAATTAGGAGCTCTATGCTTGCTGATGGCTCTACCTCCTGAACTTAACATTGGCCGTCAATAAATCCTGACCAGTTCTGAATCACTGATGCAGGTAAATGCATTCTATTGTATTTTTCGAAATGTTGGAGATATGCTTTCTTAATCTACAACTCCTACAGAGTCATCTACTTTGATTAGATCCAGTACTAGAGGGGGAGTGAGAAAATATCTAGGGTTTAGAAGGCTCTGATACCATGTAAAGAAAGAAGAAATTATGTAGCTATGCTTAACAATGAGACATGCATGTGTAATAATAATGAAAGCATGTACATCAAGTAGGATAAAAATAGAGTTCTAATAGGTCTATAACTTATTGACCTATTTAAGCTTATTATGCATCTTACCTAAGCTTATCACTTAACTAACTTATTCACTAATAATAGTGAATAATTATAAAATGATTCTTGACACTAAATTCTTAATATTAAAGCATGATTACTAATTATGATGGATCTCCCATGTTGACCTTACAGAGTATGCTCCTTTATTAAGTTTAATGCTTGGGGTTTTAGACATGCTTTTAGTATATGGGAAGGTGCTTTTGAACAGCCTATTGGGTGACAAGTACTGTCCAGTTTACCAATTTCTTCACCTCAAAAAACAAGGATATCTTTCTTTCTACTTTTTTTTTTTGGGGAGGGGGCTTTGAAGTATCAATTAAAAAGATAAGAAATTGCCTATCATATAGTTGCCCTAGTTTATGAGAGCACAAACTATATTAGATTAGGAAAATGGTTCTATTTTTACTCCAATCTTTTACTAAGTTTATTTAGTTGCTTCTCCTATATGTAAGCCAAACAAGAATACCATTGCATAAAAGTTCAGTCACCATATAGAACTGTAAAACTAGAGCATTCATATACCCATATTCCATTTCAACTATTCCTTAGCTTCCTTTCTTTTGAACCTTTTATAGTTTCTTTTTCTTTGATTGCAAACTTGACTCATAACCCACCTGTGAAAATGGCGGCCATAAGCAAAGATGATTTGCAGGCTAGAAATTTTTCCAATTATGACAGGAAAAGTGAACTTAAGGCATTTGACGAATCAAATTAAAGCCAGTGTCAAGGGACTTGTAGAAGCTAGCATAACAAAAGTTCCGTGCATGTTCCATTGTGGACAATCTAATCCCAGTGAGAAGTCAGCCGGTGATTCAAATTTTAGTATCCCTATTATTGATCTTCAAGGCATCTATAGTAATTCTATTAAGAGAATTGAAATGGTGGGAAAAGTTAGAAATGCATGCAAGAAATGGGGCTTCTTTTAGGTTACCATCAATGGAATTCCATATCATGTTTTGGATGAGATGATCAATGGAACTAGAAGGTTCCATGAATAAGATGCAGAGGTGAGAGAAGAGTTCTACACCCACAATCTTAGCATGAAAGCAATTCACATTTCAAATTATGGTTTGTACAAAGATCCAGCTGCTAACTGGAAAGATACATTCACATCTTTCATGGCTCTAGTCCACCAAAACCAGAAGAATTATCAGTAGTGTGTAGGTGTGTTCTATTATATAGTACTTGAATTTGGCATTACAACTTCAATTGCTAGCTGTAATGTGTGTCTTATTAGTGCTATTACAGTTTCTTGTTGGTAATGCTTTTATACTACAATACTAGTAATGAAGCCATTGAACTTGCTCAATTGTCAATACTACATTCTTTTATAGCATTGCAGTTGACTTTCTCCCATATTAGTGATAGACGCACTTAATTTTGTTCACTTAAGTGCACAATTGACAGAATTTCAATTGCTAGGCTTAGGAAAAAGTATGGTCAGTTTAAATTTGATTAGCAAAAACTGTTTGCAATAGAAATTGGGCATGTGAAACTGTTTGTAAGAGAAATTGATTGAGAGAAGTTTTAACTCTAAGATGCCATGCACTTATGGCCATCCTAGAATTCACTTCCAGACCCTTTCAATAGAAATTTCTCTATACATGAATTTGTAATGTTCACTTGCAGGGATATTTTGATCGAATATGCAGATAAATTAATGGTTTTGCCTTTTACTTTGTTTGAATTACTATTAAAGGTACATGGGCTAAATCCCTTTCACCTCAAAGAAATGAGTTGTGCTGAAGGGCATGTTCTTCTCAGTCATTACTATCCAGAATGTCCTGAGCCAAAATTAACTATGGGCCTTAGCAAGCACTCAGATGCTAACTTTATTATAATACTTCTGCAAGACCAGATGGGTGGCCTTCAAGTTCTTCATGAGAATCAATTGATTGATGTTCCTCCTGTGGATAGAGTTCTTGTTGTAAACATCGGGGATCTTCTACAGGTAAGTTCATGTCATCAAATGAAATTTCTATGCACTTGTCCAAAGAATTTTATCATAGATCTATCATATAAACAAAATTAACTAAAATAAGTAAAAACATTAGTCAGTTTCTAAAGTCGAGTGACTATTTTACGTGGATGTGGTGTACAAGATGGGGGAAGTAAGGCCATGAAAAAGATAGGAACTTAATCTTAACCTAGAAAAAACTGGCAATTGAGGAATGTTTACAAAGTTATATTTATGATAATTTACATTTGATCAAAAAGGCCATTAGAGCACCTAAAAGGTTTTGCAATTCTAGAAAGCTTAAGGAATTTTGAGTTTTATATTAAATTATGAAGGAGAAATCAATGCTAAAATTGCTATCAGAAGATGAGATTTTTTGAGATTGTCATTGAAATGTTTGACTGAATTTTGCACAATGAATTCTTGACTTCATGAAGGTATGTGTTGCAAAAGTCTTTGAAATATACTTGTTAGGAAATAGAAATAGAATATTTAACTAATAAGTCATTAGATTATTTAGTTAGACTAAAATACTAGAGATAAGTCATAAGTTTAAATAAGTTTATAAGTGATTGAGTTTTATTGGAACTCTACTTCTTGTATATGCTCTATATAAGTAGTAGGGTTAAGTCCAATGTAATTCAGCCATCTTATTTCATTCAATAATAATTTCTCCCTAATTTTGTCTAGTTTCTTTCTACTTTTTATCCTTATACAAATACTAATTATTTTCTTAACATGGTATGAAAGCACTATCATCTGCCTTGAGACTTTATGAATTATACAACTTTCAGCAACCTCAATCGGGGTTGAATTGTTGTTGTAGTTTTAGTATAAATTTAGGTTGATTTCTATTTTGTTATTATGAGTTATTTGATTTTTTTTAAAAAAAAATTGAGTTGTTAGTCTTGTAGATTTTTAGGTTATTTATTTTTCCTCATTTTTATTGATTCGATTTTGGTGAAAGAAAAGAATTAAAAAAAAAGGAAGAAAAAATTTATTCAATTTTGGCAATTATTTATTTAGACTAGTACTTATTAAAAAACAAAAGGAAGAAACAAAGTGAAGGAGTAGGGGATCTTATAATTCTCTATCAATGGAAAATCTATGATAGCAATGTGTGGAACTAGCATCGCTGGGGGACAGAGCATTATCAACTTAAGTGTTACCACTTGCATGTAGTTCATTTCTTTCAACTGCTGAGTTATGATTAGAGTGTTTGATTTCGATGACCATATTCCAACTACTTTCCTCACTTTTGCAAGCATCTGTAGAAGCAAATCAAGCAGTGTCAATGCCTAAAGAAGTGACGAAGTTGAAGCAGAAGGGATGGTTGCTAGTTGATGCTACTGTAGATAGTAGGGTAAGTGATGTTTTGGGCAGTCAACATGAAGGTGGTGACTAGAACTCCGACTATAGTCCCAACAAGATTTGATCTCACTATTTTTCTATTTTGGTGTATTTTTTATCGTTATCTTGGTAAAGTTTATTTTCAAGTTTTCCAACAGATCCCTGATAGATTACATCACAAAAAGGCCCTGGGTTATTTGATTTTGGTCTTGTTATGTCCTAGGTGAACTTGATTTTGGATTTTCTATGGAGATTGTTGCTAAATCTGATGTGTTTAAAGCATAATTTCCTGGGTTTCTATTAATTAGTGGTATACTTGATTTGATTTGGTTGATTATTCCGATTTGGCCTAATCTAGTTGGTTTTAAGTTATTTGGAGTAAACTTGTGTCATGTATATTTAAATTGCTTGAAATAGTTTCAATGGGCTTCAGGTAGGATTTGCGTTTTGTGGAATTGTGTTGGTTACGACTTTTATTTTTTTAGTTCTTTATAGTATGGATACCAAATTCAGAACTAGGTTTGGCTTGATTTTGGCTTGCTTGATGGTGATTTATGATGGGCAAGTGCAAGTCTGATTTGGTGTTTTAGGTGATGGCTAGTGGTAGTTTAAGGCTAAGGCATGATTTGTTAGTTATTGGTGCATCTTGTTAAAAAAAAAAAGGTCTATGCTTTAGGAAAGTCAAATTTTTGTGTTTGATAGGATTTATATTGTTTTTGGGCTGTGTCACACTATTTGGTCTGGGCAGAGTTCAAAAGAAAGTTTTTTTGGCATTTGAAATTAATTGCAAGACATAAGAAACACTATTTGTGCAAGGTAGTTTTGCAGTTTGTGCAAGCTGGTTTTGCAATTTGTGCAAGCTATTTTCAGTATTTTTAAAGATTTGTTTGACACAGTTTTGGTGTGGGGCAACATAAGTTGCTTTTATTTTGCTACAATTTAGTTAATTTTGAAGTATTTAGAGTGCATTTTGGTGTTATGCATGTTTGGACTATTTAGTGAATTTTGATGTTTTCATGTGATTTGAAGCATTATTTGGTGACTTATGATATTTAGTGTCTTCATGTAATTTAAAGCACTGTTCAGTGACTTGTAACTTTTGGTACCTTCATGTGATTTGGAGGAGTGCTTGGTGAATTTTGGTATCTTCATGTATTTTGGAGCACTATTTGGCATGTTTGTGTTAGCACAAGTCTAATTTAGTGAGATTATCCTCTATGTGAAGTGGTTCGTACCACTAGCTTTGGCTTTTTAGCAATGGATTGGCTCTTGAGTTCTATTTATTCAAGTGTATTTCTTACTTTAAGGTCTTGAAGTTGGTTGCAATGAATACAACCTAGGAGCAACACAATTTGTGGTAGTATTAGTGGTTTTGGTGTAAATCTAATGATAGGTGTTGGTGTTTTTAGCTAGGAAGTTGAGGGAGTAGCTCACGAGAAGTTAGTAGAAGACTTCTGAAAGTTGTTTCATTTGTGCTAAGAAGAACAATTAGAAGAAGGTCAAGGAAGCAACCAAGGATAGTTGGTTAAAGACTTTTAGGAGTTATATTTGTCGAAGTTTTGGCTTTTGTTTTTTCTTTGGATTTGTGAGTGTTTGGTTTAAGGGAAGTTGTCCGCATGCTGTGTTTATTGCATGCTATTTGTGCAGGAAATTTGCCAAGTTTTCTTTATAGCTATTTTTTATTACATTTTATTTTTGAAAGTTCAAATTAATATAATAAGCTTAAGCTTTAGAAGCTTCAGCTTGAGGGAGAATGTTAGGAAATAGAGATTAGTTAAATTATAATATTAGAGATAAGTCATGAGTTTAGATAAGTTTATAAGTTATTAAGTTTTATTAGAACTTTACATTTGGTATAAGCTCTATACAAATAGTAAGGATAGGTTCAATGTAATTCAGTCATCTTATTTTATTCAATAATAATTTTTCTTTAATTCTCTCTAGCCTTTTTTTACTTTTCTCTTAATACAAATCTTAATTATTTTTTCAACAATACTTATAAGAAATCAAGAAAAGTCTCAAGAACTATTAGAAGATGAGATTTTTTGAGACCCTTGTTAACATGTTTCTAAGACTTTACACACCATATATTTGCAATTTATTGTGATCCCTAGTTTATGGAATATGTTTTCTTTTTTCAATTACGGTGGTTGGAACAAAAGGGGTCAGCACTTAAAAGATGTAACATGTATTGTAACCTTAAAAATACCAAAACACGAATAGAAGTTAAGGGTGTGTTTGAAAGTGTTTCTGTTTTTTTATTTTTAAAAACTATTTTTAAAAATAATCTTAAGATGTTTTTAAAAATTGTTTTTAAAATAAGGTTTTAGAACAAAATTTTTAAAACTATTTTTAAAAACAACCTTACCAAACAAGTTTTTTTGTTTTAAAAACAGCCCACCATTTTCAAGAATAGAAAATTATTTTTAAAAATAGTTACCAAACAAGCCTAAATATCTTCAATTTTTTTCTTTACATAATACCAAAATGTTCCTTTCAAACATAGGAAGAATTGTAATCACACAAAAATATAGTAATTTCTAAAATCAAGTGTAAGTGTTCAGCATGTCAATTGTTTTGCTGAACTTGGGTTGAAACTCCTAGAATTGCCGGTCTTTGTTGTGAAATTCTGTGTTTCGTTTCTACCTCTTAAACAATGATTTTTTTTTTTTTTGAAATTCCTCTCAGAATTCTCATTAATTCATCGTAAATGGCAAGTATTTCTCTTAAAGCGGTAATGAGTATATTCTTATAACAATATAATCAGTACAAGTGGAAAATTTCTTGTTTCACCTCATCATACAAGACTTCATTAAATCGAAAACACACTACAGCTTCATATTCAAAGAGCATTACAATAAGTATACTTTGTAATATCCAGTCTGAAATGGATGCAAATTCCGATTAATATATGACAAAACCACCAACTTATCTAGTTCAGTGAATTGTATATTTATTCTAAACCAATTTTATGTACAATGTCAAAGTTAAATCCTTGAATGCAATAGACCAGAAGTTCCATCAGGGGCTTTTGCATTGTAGTAGGCTATTAGTCCCTAACAGTGGTTTCTCTGTATTTGGGAGGATTTTCTTCTGATAACAGTGCTTGATGGGTCCATAGAGCTTTGAGATGCCTTAAGGCCTGTGCAAAAGAAGCTTGCTACTGATATTCTTGGGCCGTCATGATTTGCAAGCACTCTGTGCTCAACACTCTTGAATCTGTCATTTGTTATTAGCTGCAATTCAAGAAAGCTACTGCTTAACTACATGACACAGACCCTTTCAGACATGCATCAATTACTTGTGGTGGGGTCCTAATTATAAATGAAAATTTTAATGTTATGAGTTGATATAAGGAGATAAATGAAATTTAACTGAAAAACAACAACGAAATGAAATTTAACTGAAAAACAACAATGAAGTTCCCACCAAGAGAGATTAAAGAGAGTGAAACTTGAAATTTTAAACTGCAGGTGGGTAGGTAAGACAGATTCTGAAAAGATTGTTAAAAGCTCATGACTAAATTAGTGAAAAGAGCTAAAAGATTCATTTATTAATCAAGAAGTTGAGGTGAAGAAAGAATTCTATATGCTTGATCAGATGATGCCATTAATAGCAATTTTGATCTTTATATTTCACCAGCTCTTAATTGGAGAGATACTTTTCTTGTGTTACTTGGCTCCTGATGCTCCCAAACCAGAATACACACCAGCTGCATGCAGGTAAGTGCATCAATTTAAGGCTTTATAAAGTTTTTTTTTTTTATAATTGTGTAGCTTTATGAAATATCGTAGCTCGTGTGTTGACTTAAGTTATCAACTAGAATTTCTGCAGAAAACTCAATAAGGATCAACCAAGTTCTTTTTTGAATCTAGGAAAAAAATACATCATTCTCTGGCATATATTAGGATTATCATGTTTTTCCTATAAATCCTAAACTACTACTTAATATATATCATGATTCGCATATAAAAATTATAATTTAATAAGACATATTTCTATCGTATTTTATCCTAAATTTTTCAAAATTTATCGTATTTTGTGTCGGGTCAAACTCATGTCTTGAATCTTCTACTAGTGCTTCCTAGGAATATATTCTAAGACCCTTTCAATTAAGGGTTATATTTTGGATTCTGTTTCAATATTCATATTTTCTGAAAATTTCTCAGAATTTTAGTGCCCAACGAATGTAGCATATAACTCTCTCAACCAGTTGTACAAGGTTCAAAACAGCAGCACACATGAAACTTAAGATATGAAGTTTGATTAAGCATATGGCATTTTACTTATTTGTTAACTTATGCATCTGCCTACAGAGACCTACTTTTTGAACATGGGAACTACATCATGAAACTGGGGATTGTACTGTTTAAATTATTATCAGAAGCTCTTGAACTGAATCCAAACCATTTAAAGGAAATAGGCTGTGCTGAGGAGCTTGAGACTCTTGGCCATTACTATCCCGCCTGTCCTGAACCAGAGTTAGCCTTGGGAATCTCAAAGCATTCTGATAATGGTTTTCTCACAATTGTGCTTCAGGACCATCTTGGTGGCCTTCAGGCTCTTCATCAGGACAAGTAGATTGATGTACCTCCTGTGCCTGGGGCTCTAGTCATTAATATTGGTAATTTTCTGCAGGCAAAATTTCTTTTGCTCTTGTGTGTATTGTATATAAACCCATTATTAGCATATCATTTTGTAACTAAGAGGCACAGATATAGATATGGGACATGTGACACGAACTGGATACAGTGACATGATAAAATATGAAAATACAAAACATAACACTACCATAGATTTATATATAAAAAAAATATAAATATGTGATTATTGGTATAACTATGTATGATAGTATTAAGAAGGACGTGAAAAGATACTTAAAATACTCCTAATATGTGTAAAATATCGCTTAGAAGGCTTAAACAAGTGTCAAGTATAGAAATTAAACACTTTTGTCCCTAATGTACTTTATATAGTGATTGAAAGTGTCAACACCAGTATCATAATAAGTGTCTGACACGTGTTTGACATGGACATGGCTTATTTTTGAAATGCCGTTGCTTCATAGCTTTGTGGGCATTGATATTAAATAAAATTCAAATTCCAAATTGACCCAAGGTGACTAAAAATGGGACAGAAGATATACTTTATATGATGGTCTTTGAATTTGGAAGTTGTAATGTGGGTTTTTTTTTGTGAAAACTAGCTTCGTGAGGTGAAACAAGAACAATTTTCTTTTGCACTGATCATATTGTCATAAAAATCAACTTATAACTGCTTTAATAGAAATGCTTGCCAATTCTGATGAATTAAATGAGAACTTCAACAAGAAAATAAATAAATTAAAAACATTACATTATTCCCAGAAGCATAAAGGTAACATAGAATTTCACAATAAAGACTTCAGGACTACAATTGATATGCTAAATACTTATAACTTGACTATTGTTATAGGCATTTTCTGGTACTCTGTAAAATGGACTTGCAAAGGCTCAAAAGAATACGAGCTTGGCCAGAGGAAGCCCAGACCTTTCAAAGATTAAGATTGCTTGATAAGAGGCGTCGGCTCGTTAATTGCAAGTTCGGGACACGAAGGCCAAGGCAGAAGTCCCAACTCGTTAGAAATGAGTCCCGGCTGGCATGGCCAACTTTATGTCCCTCTCAAGCTCGCTTTGCTGAATGAGCTCGACCTCACTACTCGAAGACCAACAGCGACCCCAGAACGAGAGCCTTAACTTGCAGGACACAATACCTATCCCACTTAGAAGCTCACTGAGGTTGAACCTAAGGGATCGGTATCCACTCACAAACCATCTTGTGGGGCCCATCTGTAAAGAGTTACTCATAGGGACCTATCTACAGAAACTAACTTACAAAAGTTGATTGGCAGAGGTTCGAGTTGTCAAATATACTTATTATTTAATGTAACAGAATTACAACTTGTAAAATTATATTTATAACCTCTCGACCTCTATAAATAGGAGGGGGGAGATCATTATAAAAAAGGCTAGAAAACATATATTGAAACTCTGTTAAACTTTATCTATAGAAATAAAAGTTACCATGGATGTAGGGACCAATGTTGTCTGATTTTAGCTGAATCACATTAAAAATCTTCTCTTGCTTTTGTTGTTCTTCCTCTCCATCCCTTCAACTCTCATTAATCCAACCAGATTGCAGCTTGGGGATCAAAGAACTCATCGGGTTGATTGGGATTTGGCCAAACCAAATTTCATCATCAATATTTTAGTGCTAGAAGGAGGGCCCCCACTGCATTTTCTTCACCTTCCATCTTTGACAAACTGTTTTAGCTATAATGGTAAGAGGAAAAGCCACTAGAAGCATGAAAACTGCTAGTGGCCAACCTGAAGGTCATGTACAAAAATAGCGGGACTCTGCTACCCCCATGACAGGTGCTGCTGCAGGCATGACACCTTTCACTCCACACCAACCTATCACTTTTGAGGCTAACGAAGCCCAAACTTGGCACCAGTGTCAAGAGGCGCTTGAAAACATAGTGAGAGAGCTGGCCGATGTAGTTAGAACGTTTGCTCATACGTAAGCTCGAGGCATGCAAATACAAGTTAAGATTGCAGTGTCTGAAGGAGGACCCAACAGCCAGGAGCACAGTAGGAGAAGCCCCCCAGAGGGGAACAACAATGAATTGGGTCTGTTCACTCACATCATTTACGGCTGAGGTCGGAAGACCATCAAGTTCGCAAGGGTGATGATGGGGACAATGGGCAACATGAGAACATGCATCAAGAGGGAAGCTCAAGCAGGGCCAAATGCAAAACCTTAGATCACCATTCTCATGGTCGAGAGGATTCAAAGAACCATCGACCCTTTACTTGTCAGTCTCAGGCATGAGACCCTACGATCGAAAAAGTGCTTCTCAGGGTGCAATAGATCGAAAAATGACCTGCGACTTAGGACCAACAAATTCTTCTCGAGGAAAGGACCCAGTTCATTGAAGAGATCCAGATAGAGCCTTTTCCTCACAAATTTAAGATCCCCAACATCCCATCACACAATGGGAACAGTGACCTGATGACCATCTAGATGCATTTAATGTCCAGATGAATCTTTAGACAACCAGCCTACTGGTCAAGTGTCGTGTCTTCCCAGCCACCCTCAGGAGAATATCATGGGCATGGCTCAGGAATCTTCCTCCTCGCCTTATTCATAGTTGGGAGGAATGCCAGTCGAGATTCCTCAATCAATACAAGGCTTTAAGAAGGCAACTCACACTGACTTGTCATCTCGCAACGGTCTTCCAACAGAGAGATGAGTCACTAAAGGATTATATCACCAAGTTTAGACGTGAAGTCAATGATGTAGAGAATCCTTTAGATGAAAGTATTCTCACAGCAATCTCAACTGAACTTTGCAAAGACTAGAAATTGTATGAGAAAATATACAAGTCCCCAGTGAAGGACTTGGCTAAATTTTATGAGCAAGCTGCTAAGGAAATCCGGTGGGAAGAGACCTTTGGTCCAAAAGCATTTGATAAGGGGAACAAGAAGAATGACTACAATAGGAAAAAGAGGAGTATGACGGGAGTGGGGAAGAGAGCCAGAGCAACAACCTCGATGACCAGGCCACAAATTGGGCCAAGAGTGAGCGACCTCAGCGTTAAGGTTATTACGAAAGTTATAGCATCCCATCAGATATGCAAGAAAGAATATTTGCAGTGGAATAAGATAGAGAGGATTTTGGGAAGCCCTAACCTTTAAAAACTCCTAACAAGCACAGATCCAATAGAGATCAATTTTATGCCTACCATGATGAGGTCGAGCATAACACTTCAAAATGTCGAGCGCTCAAGGACACCATTGAGGGGCTCACCCAGAGAGGACATTTGAAAAAACTATGTGGTGCAACCAACTGCACAACGACCTCGATAGCATCCATAATAGCAGCAACTTTAACATTTTTAATCTCTTTATTATTATTTAGATGTAGACAAAGCCATTTCAATTTGTCTTCAGAATCTAATGTTAGATAATTTCTGAACAAATTTTCAGGAAAATCCAAGCACGAGCTCATTTGACAGACTCGTGTTTTATATTAGTTATCATGAAGCTCATATTACTAAAAGTAGAATTAATCATTTAAATGGGGCTGAGACCCCCGAGCTTGAACTATTTAGGCATAAGATCGCCCCCTTTCTGGCACAAGATCGCCAACTCTTTGGGCATAAGATTACCCCCTTTCTAACATAAGATTGCTAACTATTTGGGCATAAGATCACCCCCTTTTTGGCCATAAGATTGGCCACCCATTGGGCAATGAGATCGCCAAAGAGCAGCTTGCATGCAACTTCTCAAACTGATTACCAGCCATTTGTGCTAAGGCCCCTTTGGAGCTCATTCTGGTACTTAAACAAATTGCTGGCTCACCAACTGAGGCGGAGCTTTCATGCAACCTATTGCTCCCAGCTTCCATGTGACCTATTGCTCATAGCTTTCATGCAACTTATTGCTCACAGCTTTGATGTGACCTATTATTTGTAGCTTTCATGTGACCTGCTCAACGTGCCAGCCAAAGCATATCAAATTGCCCACTGAGCACTTCAATTTTATGCTAGCTAAAGCACGAATTGAGCATTTAACTAATTTTGATCAAGACATAGTTATCATAAAGTTTGCAATGCTCTCATGTGACCTACTGGCCATTCGATGTGACGCGTATCGTTCGTGGTCTTGATTCACTAACTATAGCCAACTTATACAGATTCATACAATCCATTCAATATTCCATTTCATTATTTATCATATTTCGCTTATTAATGTTGATTAACTCATTAGACACTCTTTTTGTTTGACAATTGTTAAGTTGTGATTTGCAGGAATCTATCCATAATAGCCTACATATTATTTTCTATGGAACATCTAGTGTGATGCACTTGGAGAAGCAAGGAAAAATGAAAAATTCATTTAAAGCCCCTTTCGACGAAGTAAATTTATACAAGGTTTGAGATTTAGTATAAAGTCAGAGGGAGGAAATTCAAAAATTACAAACAGTTGCAGCCTAAGAAATTGGGTCCCTAGGGGCTTGGTCTTTGTGGGGGCAAAGGATTAGCAGGAGCAGCAGGATCACCCATCACAAGATCTTCAGTAGCTTTCATAGCCTGCGAAATGCTCACCCTTTGGGTAATATCCTCGGCAGAAAGAGCTTTGGCTATGAACATCGCATCCTTTTTGGAAGGCCTAGCCTTGGTAGCCCTTTTCTTGAAGCACTTGATAGCCTCAAGGGCCTCTACCTTGAAAAAGGAAAAATCCATGTTTGGGTGTCGCTCCCATAAAGTGTACAAGAAGAAGGAAGAAGTTGCAGACTCTGCTTTACCTACTACTTTTGTGACCTACTCAAAGTTTCTACCTTCACCTGACTTCTGTTTCAAAGCTATCTCCTTCTTGGCTACTTCAAGTTCCTCCTCAGCAACCTTGGCCCATCGTGATGCAGCCTCAGCTCGCCCCATCGTCACATTGACACCCTGAAGTGTCACGTCCAGGTCATGTTTCACCCTCAATAACTCGTCAACTGCTTTGTCAAGCTTGGTTGTGATAGACTTGCAACTTGCCACTTCACGAAAATGAGCTTCCTTGGCCTCCTTTTGGGCAACCTTAGCATTCACTGCTCTATTCTCTAGCTTCAATACCTTAGCGGTAGTAGTAGCCAAGTCACCCTCGAGCTGGGTATTCTTTTCCTCATAAGCTTGGATCGCCTCTCTCATCTTTACTATTCTTATAAGACCCTAGAAATTAAATGGATAAAATCATATTATGAAAGAGCAAAAGAATCGTGACAAAAGGACATTGCGTACCAGCAAACCTTGGTAAGTGGTGTAGCCCATCAACCCTCCACTTGAAACCTCACTTGATTCCAACACCTGGGGACTAGTGCGGTATCCTAGGATCACTTTTACATTCCTCTGAAGGAAATCAAAATATCCCTGTGTGTTTAGGCCAAGGCTTGGTCAATGCTTTTCAACTACGACTCTGTAAGCCATCTATTTTGAAGTACCTACGATGCTCTTCCCCTTGCTTACTTTTTGCCTTTTGGTAGGGAGCCTGGATGGGGGGTACGACCTCAACCACCTTAAGGTGTGAG
The DNA here is from genome assembly GCA_026873985.1 of Saraca asoca. Lineage (NCBI taxonomy): Eukaryota > Viridiplantae > Streptophyta > Magnoliopsida > Fabales > Fabaceae > Saraca > Saraca asoca. The sequence continues at coordinate 17,505 of JANHAO010006853.1, forward strand.
ATGAGAGCTAACCCTTGTGGAGGCACGATAGTCGAGGTAGGAAGAGACTGATTTGTGACAGCAGGAGCACTAACTGCATCATGACCTAGTGAGGTCACAGTGACTTCAAGCTTTTCAAACTCGTCGGAAGGTGGACTTTAGAGAATAAGCTTCACCATATCCTCGTAATCTTCAAAATACATTGGATTGATTTCTCTGACCTGGTGAGCTTTGATCTCTTTGGTGAGCTCAATGTTCAATGCAGGAATGAGCTTAAGGATCAAAGTAGGTCGTCATTGAATTTGAGATTGTTTTTCAAGTCACTGATAGTGGCAAATCGGCGTAATAGCCCCACCTCTTCGGCCCCAAGCATCCGCTTCTCCTTGTTGGCCCTAGTTGCAAAAATAGAACTATGTCAGAAATGATAACATAGATTCATGATAGCTCACATGACCTTAGCTCACTTACCAGGCATTAGCACAAAACCAAAGTCTCGAAGAGGATGCAAAGACAGGCATGAAATATAAAACTAATGGGTCTTGTAACTCCTCACATTTGATTTGCCCTTAGCACCCCCTTGGGGCAAAACTTTCTTAAAGTCCGATATGCCGAGCCAAAAGGTAATAGAACCCATCTGAAGAACCTGTGCTCCTAGTGCTATAAAGGTAGCACAAAACCCTAGTAGATGGCGGAGGAAGGTTATTTCTCAAGTAAATGAGTGCAAGAGAAGTAAGTTGGGAATAGGAGTTTGGGTTTGTTGGAAAGGGCAAAGCTTCAATTTATTTAGTAGATCGATGATGTATGGATGAACTGGAAACCTAAGCCCAGCATCAAGATGCTAGGTACTAATAGCAATAAACCCTGAAGGAGGATGAGCTACTTGGTCAACAGAGGAAGGTGCCATAAGATGGCAACCTTTGGGGAAATGATAACTTTCAACAATGCTTCAAAGCTTGTCCAGCCCAATAGTTGAAGGGTAGTGATGAAAGAATGAATGATCTGAAGAAACCTTAGCCACCTGCAACCCCTCGCTAGGGACAAGTTAAGGAATAGATCACTCAGCGACCTCGCTGCTCCTAAAGGTCGTTTCAGCCGAGGTGAATGCCAACTCTTTACTTTAACCTGGGGAGTTGGGCTCGTTGTCATTCCCTACTTGGTGGCTTCGGTGTCTATGAGTTGTAGACATCTACATAGAAATACAAATTATCAAGTCACTTCAAACAGACCATATCATAAAAGTTAAAGCTTCTCTTTACTAAACAAAAAAATTTCCTATGCAACAAATTATGCACACCTCAAACCACCATATCGGGAACTCAAACTATTGAAAACCTAAGGGGGGCTTAGCTGACAAAGCCTACCAGACTACTAAACCTAGGGGAAATAGGAAGCTAAATTTAACAATCTACAACCTGAGAACTAGCAGGCAAAAATTTTTGGGATCCGATAGGCATTCGCTATCAGAACAGGCTGTATGATATAAGAAATCCATAAAATAAAGCATTTTGAGAGCAGAAGTCTTGGGGAAGCTTACCACATTAAAAGAAGTGAATCAAATTCCAAAACGGATGGAGGCAAAGTGGATTTTGAATGAGATGATCGATTGACCACAACAGTAATGGCAGGATCAATGGAATAGGAGAACAAGACTAGAGATTGCTACTTGAGAGCTTGAAATGCAAAACATCAAGCTTTTAGAAATAGGAGGGAAAAGAGAGGCTTTTCTCATCTAATGTAGCCCTGGTCGCCCAGCTGTTCAATTTGAGGACTAATCAATTGCCTACAATCTAACGATCTAGAAACTCACCAGACTTAGCCATCGCCATATTAGCAGTCATAGGAAAGTGCGCGCATTTAATACGGTAATGATGGCATGGGCAGTTGAAATGACGAAGTAGAAATTTAAATGATAACATCACTCAATGCAGTCTCCAACCTGAAGGATTTGTCCGGTCCAAGAGGAAGAAAATTTCAAAAAATTTTCCAAGGAAGAACACTCATGGCCGAACAAACCCACTCTAGGATCCGTTGGATTGAGGCTTCAATGTATCACATACATCAAATATAAAGTAAAAGGAAGCAAGACTAACCTTTAATCCAGCTCCAAACGCAGCGGAAACATCTGAATCTTCCAGTCACTAAGCAGCACACATGCACTGCCTCTACCAGAGATCCACACCGGAGAAGATCTCAGATGGCCTCTTCAGCTTCTGCACTTGTGCTAGCAAGTCTCTGGAAGCTGAAAGGACCAAGAAGATCGGTTGAAACTCGTCGAAATGTCGTTGGCTTCCTCTTCCCTTTTCCGGTCAGACATGGCCGAACCCAATGAGAAATTCTTCTCCTCTTGTTGAAATACTCAACCAAAAACAAGGGAAGAAGCTACAAATACTAGAAGATACTTTCCGGTGACTCCTTCTTCTCCACCCAGATGCCGTCGAACCAAGGAGGACGACGCAGCTCTCGGCCTCTCCTCCTCTTCTCTTTGCGCACGGACGGCCACACATCTGGCCTTGTCACGTTCAGCCAAACCATTCAGCCAGCAAAGGAAGCATGAAGAAGAAGCCAAAACGGCGTCGTTTCGATGGGCTAAAGGAAATATTTTCCTTATTTGCAAATCATCCCTTGAAGTTCCATTAAACTTCATTTTCGGCCCAAGCAATTTCACCGAATTGTGATTTGGTCCTTGAACATCAAATATGTCCAAACTTTGGCCATATCATTCCCCATTATACGTGTGACCCAGTAGGCCCCTGAAATATTGGCAAAAGTCCCAAATGCCCTTTAAACCATTTGAAGGCATATGAAATTAATCCAATTAATTTCCTAATCAATTTCTCCAAATCAATCATCCATGGACTTAAAGCTATAAGCGGACTCTAGCAAGCCATTATAGCTACCCAATTTTCAGTAAGAGTCTTCGAAGTGACAAGCCTATCTGTGGTTGATCTTAGTGTATAGTACACCACATACATAATGCATGATACAATCCTTTCATTACCTATATCTGATCAATTAGAGGTATGGATGCAAGTCAACCTCTATAACCAATCATGGTTTCTCAACATCACGAATTATTTAACTCAAAAGAATCCGGGCACTTAAATCTCATTTGAGTCTCAATTCTATCCTGGCCAGGAATTTCTGAGTCAAACTAATTTGTTGAGTGGTCGTGGATATTAACTCCGAAGAGTGGTAATGAATCCTATCTTGATTAGGCAATGCCTAACTACACTTCCAGAAACACCCAATCCAAGCCGTTATAGTTCCTCGTGGCTAGAGTCACATTTGACTTGGTCAAAGCATAACCTTCCATGTAAAACACATCCCTCAATCTCAAGTCAAAGGATCAGTCATACGATTACCACTAGAGATTAACTAATGACGTAGCTCCATACAGTATCTCCAAGTGAGTCAGACAAGATTATGATCACCAGTTATGTTTCTCCAAACTAACTAGATCGTATCCACGTGTGTGTTCAGACGTAACTCACTTACATCTAAGCTTGTGAGGTCAGTTGCTCATCACATGAAAAATACCACATCGTCTAGTCTCAACAGATCTGATAATGCCCAATTATCAGATCTCGACTAGTGTCATTTTGGTGCAGAAGTTTACATCATTAA
>JANHAO010006854.1:0-20822 GCA_026873985.1 Saraca asoca
GGATGGCTTCTACAGGTCAGATCTACTATCACCTTTATTCAGTATTCTAATTTCATGCATATTTATTCGAATTTAATTTTACATATTATTGATAGAGATACACTGAAATCCAAAAACTCAAAATGAGAGGAACAAAAACTTTAAAGGTATGCTGATTTGGGGTAAACCTATCGAGGGAAATGAGAAAAGATAATGAGTTTTTTTTAATCAAACACACATAAAGGAAATGAAGATCTTTTAATTTCTTTCTCCTCTTTGATTAGTCTTAAGGCTTAACTTGATGAGTTTTGATGATGACAAACTAATGTTAGGAATAGCAATGTATGCTCTTGTGCTAAAATCTTATGTAAGTTTAATATGGCATGCTATGCTATGGCTGATAAGTATATATATAATGGTTATTGAATCTACTAGATTTAAATTATTGTACTCTCTAAATTTGTATTGTTGGTGAGTCAAAGTCGAACACTAGAGATTGATTAATTAATTTATGATCCTAATCTATCAATTACAATAGATTTAAATGAAAAAAGGGATTTTGTAAATAAGTTCGAAATATTAATTAAAAACAAAATTTAAATTGGAAAAAAGACTTTTTATTTGGAAAACTTCATTTCAAGAGAAATCCATATATTTAATTTGCAGATTGATTATCAACATCTAAATATTACCACTTTTTAGATTACTTAACTAAGAATTAGCTAGACTCTAGAATAATTCTTATTCTCCTCCCCTGATTTCATTAATTCAAGGTCAACATCCAAATTAATTTCTTATTATTAATTAATTTGGTATTAAGCAATTCTAATCAAATTAATAATAGTATTGTGAACAAGAAGAGACTAAGACAAAGAAACAATTTACACCAATGCAAATCATTTAAGTCATTTTATATTTCCCTTAGGTATTAAACAAAATCTAGGTTTATAATACCTAATCACTCTTTACATTGAACTCTCAAAATAGTTATGAGTTATAAAGTTCAACTAGTAAATAATTACAAAAGATAATCAACTAATGGGCCCTATTAGAAAATCACCTTATGTTGTCATAAATTAATAAACACAAAAAAACAATTGACAAACAAATGAAGAATAATTCAACAGGACATATATGATTTCATACTCATAATAAATTGGAGTAGAATTCCCTTGAATTGAAAAATAAGTTCAATTACTCGTTGCAAAGAAAATGAAAACAAAACTAGAAGAAGAAGAAAAGATCTAAGAGAGGTTGTGTTCTCTTTTGTCCTAGAGGAACTCCTATTTATATACAAAATAGAGAAAATTAACCTTTCATGATTTTGTAGTGTTGTGTGAGAAGATCGGTCCTGAACAGACCCTCGAACAGCTCGAAGACAGCGGAAGAAATAGCTCGAGGAAATGATCAAATCACCACGACCTCAAGATGCTTCGATCCCTGCAGCCCAAGGTCGCGGGCTGCCAAGCGAGCTTGGGCTCAGCCTCATTTCTCCCTAATGAGCTGGCGACCTGGCTGATGAAGTGTAACCTACGACTTGAGGACCCGATGGAGGATTAAGTCGTGTCTCCCCCCTCCCCACGGATAAATAAGTCATGCCTGCAAAAGGCGGCCTGCAGCAACCAAAAGTAGAAGATTTGATTTGCATACACTATCTTGTACAATAAATACTTATGTAATATATTTACTGCATATGTAATTACCATTGTAACCTCATTTCCCCTATAAATATGAGGGAGGAGCCTCCATGTAAAAGGGGGGTTCTCCAGTACAAAAGTCTCGGCCAAAACAGAGACCAAGCTTTGTAACATTACATAAATATTAGATCAATAACACTCAACTATAGACGTAGAGTCTGGTGATATCCGGATTTGGCCGAACCAAGCTAAACTTTGCGCCTCCTCCCCTGCTTTTTCCTTCTTCTCTACTTATTATGCTAAGTTTACTTCATTTGAACCGGATATAGGTTAGAGATCCCGAAGAATCCTCTTGTTGGCCAGAGTTTAGACCATCATCAAAATCCAACGTTAACATGTAGTAATCTTAATTTAGCTAGGATTCTAATTGCTTTCTTCTTCTTTTTTAGGTTCGGCTACTGATGCCAATTGGATAAGGACAAAATTAAACTTTGTTCTCTTCTAGAAAGTTATAGTCCTGCTCTTTAGCATTCTAATGGACCATGCCATGCTTAAAATAGAGGTTTGTAACTCAAGTTGTGGGACAAAAATCGAACCTGGTTCAAGGCATTCCAACTTATATCAGATTTTGTAATTTAACTTCACAATCATCTTTCTCATTCAAAGCGATGTAGTTTCAACTCGAGCCCCCTTCATAAAGTTATAGATATAGATCTTAGTTTTTTTTTAATGGACTTTGGTTTACATCGATTAAAGGTTTGTAGCTCTAGATATCATGAAAAAAATTGTAACTAGTTCAGGATTCAGCGAGGTCAGCATCCTGCTTCAACTTTTTGGCTAATTTCAAACCACCAAACTTTCAAATTGGGCTTGAAACTCTACATAAAAATTATAAGCCTTTGTCTTAACTTTTCATTAATATAAGAATCATCCCAAATGGAGGTCTAAAATTCTAGATACAACTAAAAATTTGAAACAATGTCAAATCACTTATCTTAATCCAAATTAATCCTTTCATAGTTCTAATTTGACCACATCATAAAACAGGACACAATTAACTTTATTTGGCATATAAATTTAACGAAAAACTAAATTTAGAGGAAATAAAATATATAAATATTGCAATCATCAAATTCCTCCACACTTAACTTTAGCACGCTTTTAAGCAAAACACAAAACTTGCTTCACAAATAAAATCAAACACTAACTATTCAACAATGTTAAGATTACAAAACCATGAGCAAGAAAATAACCAAAATTCTTAAGAGTCATAACACATCATGAACCTACACTCTTGACAAACTCAAAACTCAAAATCAATTAGTACAAAATTTCATTCAAAAGAAAGTAAACCAAGTTGGTAGGCCCTTATAAGATAAGCTCTCCAACTCTCTCAATGTTTAGAGTAAATGTTTCACTCAAATTTATTTCATGAAAATACAATGGCATAAGTTTACTTGTCATCTAATCTTCAATGCTCAAATCACACACACAACACAAATGAAATGGACTTTTCCAAGGTTATATGGGGTTGAGGAAATAGGTAAGGAATGATATAGATATGATAGCATAAAATGAAAGAAACTAATAGAGCATTGAAACATAAATTTAGACAAACAAAACAATTAAGATCCGGAATCTATCATCACAATTTTCAAGCATTTATCAACTTCTCTATTTTTTTATACTTTTTTCTTTTTCTTTTTGTCTTTTCCCAATCATTATAATGATCTCATTCACCTTTTTATCATACAATTAGCATACTTCACACTTGCTCAAGAATCCATCCCTCTAATAATTCAAATGTTTTACTAATCCCTAAAGTTAGGTAATGACATTAAAGGTTTGTTAATGTGTTACACAAATCTTATCAATGGTGAATTATAGAGTTGGCTATATAGGCTAAAATAGTTCATTCAAAGATAGCCTAATCATTTTCATGCATGTTAGTTTGTTCAATCTACTAACATTCCAAAATTCATCACCATGCTAAACAATTTCAAGATGAAAGTTGGTTTGTTAAATCATGTTATGTGACCTTCAAATTGTAGTGTCTTACTCATGGTATAAACAAATTCACTATTATTGAAAAGCACTTAAATGAACAAAATAAATATTTTTTTTTTGGAAAACATGCTAATTATTGAAATTTGAAAACCATTGAAGATTAAATCCTATACATCCTCTCCCCCACACTTAAATTTACATCGTCCCAAATGTAAGGTTTAGAATCATTAGCAAGTTATGGATATATTATATAAAAGAGGTAGGCTATGAGAGCAAATTTGATGGTGACTTGTTAGCCACTCTTGGGTTGCCTCTTAAACAATACCTTTGTTTAACATTATTAACTCAATGGAGCAGTTCTCCTCAATCTGAGTAATCTGGATCTCCCAATTGAACTTCTATTGTATATTCTTAGAAACCTTCACAGTATGGCTTAAGCCTATGCCTGTTAACCTTGAGTAGTTTATTATTTGCTAAGCTCTTAATCTCAACTGCACAATAAGAAAATATAATAGTAACAACAAAGAGTCCAATCTAATAAGAACATAACTTACCAGGCATCAACTTAGGTCTTGATATGTAATTCAAAATTTTTTGTCCAACTAGGAACCGCTTCTTAGCCAAGGCCATCTCAAAAACATTTGTGGCCCTAGGTAAGAATTATTTTAATGACCCTTTTATAATATAAATATATTTTCAAAAATTTATTTTTCTTGCCTTTTGAGATGCAAAATAACTAATTAAAATTTTTGTATTCAAGTTTAGAAACCAAGTCTTTTTCAATTGACAATATAGCCAAATTACTTAATCTTTCTTGCGACATACTTGAACATAAATAAGATTTTATTAATATTAATTATGAAAAACTTCTTTCCTCTAAAGCTACAGTAATATTAATAGTTAATAATATTCTACAAGCTATCCATGCTTTTGGAAAATAATTCACCTCTTTTATAAAATCTAAGTATCTCAAGCGGTGTTTTAATTTCCATATTTATAATTTCTTTTAAAACTTTTAATTTTGAAAATGTTTGAACCATAACATCAAAAAGTATGTCATATTTTGGAAGGTTTTCAAGATTTAAACAATTTTTCTTCAAGGTATTGACATTAAGCAATTTTAACTTTCTACATTATAAAGAAAACCAAATTATATTCCTATATTTTAAATTGTTTAAACCTGTAATGAAGTGAGGAAATGACATGATCAATTGAATACGTAAAATAACTTATTCTAAAAGATTCTTTGGCAGACAATTTCATTTTTGTTTTCATCAAATTGTTTCTTTCTTTTATTGTACATTTTTCATGAAATTTTGGTTTTATATTTATTTGCTCTACAATAGCTTTAGCAAAAATCATAGAAGATATAAAGTCATTTTCTCTATAATTTTCAAAAAACAAAAAAAGATTTTTCAAATGATTTATTGCAACAACAATGTCAATATCTTTAGATTGTAAATATTTATCGACAACAACCAGCATATCATACCAAATAATCATGCTTAATAAAAATTCAAAATTTTCAATCTCATATGTTGCTGAAGAAATAGTTTCACTTTTTGTTTTAAGATCTTCACTAGTTTTTGCTAATTGATATAAAACATCTCTTATTTGTAGAGTTTGAAATCTTATTGCTTTAACACTTTCAACATAACTTTCTCAACGTTTGTGATAATGGTTTTAGTATCAAATTAAAAATATGATCCAACAAAATTTTTCATCATTGTGTAGAAGAAGAAAATAATGAGTATATATGTTGTGTCACTCCAAAAAATGTAATAGCATCAACATATAAATTAGTTATATCACAAAAAACTAAATTAAGATTGTGACAATCACATGACGTATAAAATCCTCTAGAATTTATATAGAATAATCTATTTTGTACACCTTATTATTTACCTTTCATATTAGACCCGCTATCATATCCTTGTCCTCTCACATCATTTATTTCAAGTTCAAGAGTTTTTAGTGTACTTACGAGTACATCAAAAAGACCTTGACTTGGAATATCATCCGCTTTTATAAAATCTAATAAGTACTCTTTTATTTCTACTAAACTTATTGAAATATCTACACATTTTAATATAAGAGACATTTGCTCTTGATGACTTGTATTTGGAGTTCAATCAAGTATAACTGAAAAATATTTTGATTCTTTAATTTTAACAATGATATTTCTTATTTCTGATGGTAAAATAATCAACTCATTTTGCATATTATGATCAAGATAATGGCTTTGAATTTCTCCATTTTGAAGATGTCTATTGTGTTCATGCATTATTGGATCAAATCCAGCAATCATTTCAAATAAACTTAAAAAATTTCCATTATTTTTTTGATAAATCTTCTCATTTATACCATGAAATACCAAATTATTTTTTGAAAGATTTTTTACGACAATAATAATTCTAAAAAGTGCATTCTTCCAATGCTCTTTCTCTTTATTTATTTTTTCTTGTAAATGTTGGTCAGTTGTTTTGTTTTTAAGCAATCTCATCTTAGCATCAACCCAAGTGTTCATATTGATAGCATGTCCATGGCTTGTTTCATGACTTTTAAGTTTGACACTAAGATTTTTCTAGTCTCTACATTCTGCATTTACTAATTGAACTTTATTTGGTTGTAAATCAAATAATTTACAGCAAAAATAGAATACTTTACCTAATTCTTTTGAATATATTAATCATTTCCTATTATATTTTTCCAAATCTGGTAATTTGCGAATGTAATAAATCGTAGAACAATGTCTAGAATTCTCATCTATTGGAAAATTTAAAACTTGTCTAATTGAACCTTTCTTAACTATTAAATAAAATAAGCTTGTGTTTAAATTATTCTATTATGTTGGATCATAAATATTTTTAATAGTTGTTTCATCATTATCACTAATATTTTCATTCTTGTCAATTGGAATATCTTCTTCTAAATTTTCATCAAATTCTTCACTAGTATTTGAAGAAATCAAATGCTTATCTTTAGAAATTTCATCACAATTTTCAATCAATTCTCATTTAAATCTTATTTGATTTTTCTAACATTTGTACTAATAATAAATCTATCAAGTGCACTTTTTTGGGATTGAATTAGTTCTTCCATCTTTTTTTTCTTCTTATGTTTTTCAAATCCATATTTCATACTTTCCAATAGACATTATTATCTAAAGAATAAATAATTTAGAGCCTTTAATATTATTTTGCTTAAAAAAAAGTCATAAGGAATAGTACCACTTGATTTTTACTTTTTTGATTTCGCCTTTGGGTGATGTTCTAAAATATCTGCATAAAAAATAATAAAAAATAATTAATTATTTCATGGAAATTAAGGAAAAAAAACTATGGAGGAAAAATAAAATATCAAGAATGACATAAAATTATCTTGTCTCCTTTTCATCACTTGTGAGATGTCATTTGAAACAAAGTTACAAATTTAATTTGTTAAGTGTTGGAATTTTGTTTTAAAAAAAAAAGGTATAACTATTGGAATGAGTTAGAAGACAAAGAAAGTAGTAGAAAAGTAACTAAAAAAGAAAAGTAAAATATACGCTTATCCATCTTCTCATTTAAATATTTAAAGAAAAATTTTGAATGTTACTAGCTTGTTGGCCTAGAAAATTATAGCAGGCTGTTATTACCCTAGAAAAACTAATTAGTCATCATTTATGAAGAAAAAATTAATCAATTACCATAAAAACTAATCAATTACAAAAAAATTAGTCAATTAATAACATTAATCAACTAAATTGCATATAACCCAAAAAATTTGGGACCCTAATTTTTTTGGGACCCTAAGCATAGGCCTTAACTGCCTATGCGTTGAGCTAGGACTATTCTTGGCAATTATCTTATCATAAAATGTCTTGCCTTTCTCCTTGTATATGTGTGAGTTCTCATAGCCTTCAAGTTAAATCTCCTCTAATTCTTGTAAATATAGCTTCCTTTATCCATATCTATATTGCAGCGCCTCACCTCCCAATAGGCCTTATATTCTAATTCTACAGGAAGGTGACATAATTTACCAAAGAATAGCTTGTAGGGGATAGCCCAATTGGTGTTTCATAAGATGTCCTATAGGCCCATAATGCATCATCGAGTCTAAGGCTTTAATCCTTCTTACTCAGTTTCATTGTTTTCTCTGAGATGGATTTGAATTCTTTGTTGAATACGTCAGCTTGTCCATTTATTTGAGGGTGATAAGATGTAAATGTTTTGTGAAAAACACCATATCTCCTTAGCAAAGTTTCCATTGCTCGATTATAGAAATGGGTCCCTAAATCACTAACCAGAGCTCTTGGTATTCCAAACTTGCTAAAAATGTTAGTCCTAATAAAATTTACAATAACCTTGAAATCATTAGTTCTAGTCACTAAAACATTTTATCCCATGACAACAGTAAAAAACTATTGTTTAAAGTCCAAAAAGTATTGCTAAAAAAATAAGTAATGTTTTTTTTAGTGTGGTGTTAGCGAGCATTGCTTATGCTTTTAGCCAAGAATTTTTTACAATTTTGGGCAACCCTTTACAAAATCCATTGCTTATTTTTATGTTATATGCAACGATTTTAACCTTTATATTAGCAATAGATTTTGACTGTTGCCTATTCTTTATTATAGGCAACGATTTTTACCTTTATTTTAGTAATGGATTTTAACTGCTGCCATATTCTTATATAAGCAATGGTTTTTATCTTAACTTTTAGCAATGGATTTTGATCATTGTCTATTCTTTATTATAGGCAATGGTTTCAACTTTTATATGCCAACAATTCTTGCTCATTGGCTATTCTTTTCTATAAACTATTTTTTGAATGTTGGTGTACCAAATTCTTTTCTTAACTAATTTATTTTAAAGTCAAATTAATGATGCATAATTTGAAACATTAATCTTTCACCTGTTATAAATTTTAAATCAAATTTGTAATTAGACATATCATGAAATTCAAAGTAATAACTAAATATTTCAAGAAATATCTATTTATCCATTTCAAATTAAAAAATTCATATATTAAAAATTCGAATGATAATAAAGTAGCAATATTGAGTATATTTTTAATGTTTTAATAAATATTTAAATCAATGAGAATATCAATAAAAAATTATAAATGATCATCATGAAGAAATTTAAAAAACTTCATTAACATCCATATCATAAAATTCTTTCCATCTTTGTCATTTGGATTTTCTTCTTAGCCAGTAATATGTTTCCTATCATAGTTATAAAATTAAATCATTAATATTTTTGCATTAAAAATAACACAATAATAATTGAAAAAAAGATGTAAACCTGATATATAATATTATCAACCAAGTTTAAGAGTTTGATAATATTATTGTACTATTTACAACGGTGATGACAGCTACACATTTCATGTAGTTTCATCACCAAGTAAAAGAAAGATATGCAGAAGCAAATTCGTGGAAGGCAGGTGAGAGTGCTACCGTATCTCGCATCTTAAACAAGGTTGCTTCAGTGGCAGGAAAAAAAGAAAGGTTAGGAGTCAATTCAAAGGACATGTTGTCAGTGTTAAATGACGAATGAATGGGCAGTGAGCAGTTAATTTGTTCGGTCATGGTGAATAGCGTCTATTGCTGCCAATCAAAACTGAGAAAAAAAGACTGAGTAAACTAAATAATAGCACATGAGGAAAAAAAAAGTTGAAAAAAAAAAACAAAAGATAATAAATGGCCACAACAGGTGAATTAAAACTTATACTACCGCAATGGATTTTGTGCAATTTATTACACCCTTTGTAATACCATTGTGAGGAAATATGTTTCATATGGGCAACAATCTCTTGTCAAGAAGAAAATCCCAAGGAATTAGAAAAAAAAATTGCAAAAGCTAATTAATCCTAGTTTAATATGTTATTATAAATTTATAATATATTAGATCTGTAAAGAACTTTTTAAATGGGTACATATTCTTATAAATGTCTACAAAGGAAAAAGTTCAACAATCTATAATAGTACAAATAAAAATGAGTCGTATGAGACTATGGCATGGATAAAACCTGACAGAACAAAAATAAGCTCAAACAATACAGAAACGTATTGAAAATAGTTCAAAAATATTTTATAACAAATATAAATTGTCATCTGTTATATTATATATGCTCAAAATAGCTTTGTTTTGAAACTGTGAAGCTAAAAGATAGATTTGATAATGACAACAAAGATAAAAGAGGGGTTTAGTGATAAGATAATTATTCATATATGATATAATCACTTTAACCCCACTTTTAACATCAAAATCAAACTATGTAAAAATAAAATAAAAACAGTCTGCGGAAATAATTTAGAAAAAAAATGTTAATTCCACTGCTACTTTCACAACTTTATGCACAATTATATACATATTGATATTTAAATTAGACTGATTTTACTAAGCAATTTTGATAATCACAATAATTTATATGACCAATTTAATTAATTGTGTAAATTTTTCCGGATCAAATATACAACTCTATGTTATGCGTAAGTTCACCTCCCTAAATTTTCCAAGTGTGATCGGTTTCCCCCGAAAATATAGAAAAAATGCGAATGTTATTTGGGAGTGAAGAAGTAGCATCCGTGTCAATTAGAGTTAACTTGGGAGGAAGATTGAAAACTTTCCTACTGGAAAAGATGAATTGTATAAGTCACAAAATTTGACAAAGTTGTTTATTATTATTATTATAATATTTAAATCTAAATTTTTCTCATTGATTTTTACAAATTACATTTCCTTTTATTAGAATGATTGCGAGTTTACGAAACTTAAAGAGGGACCATGAAATTTTTCATAAAGCAGTTTTTGAAATTGCCATGCAATTATAGTTGTCTTGTTGCCTCTTGGAGTTGGAAGTTTCTTGCTTGAAATGCCCTTCTTTGAAGACAATGTTTCTAAAAACATAGACATTTTAAAATTACTTAAAGCATAAAATTGTGAACTGCAGGGGAAAGCATAAAATTGGAAGGCGTACGCAATCTCACATATTAAAAAGGATTTATAGAAGAGTTGTGTGTCTTATTATCTATAGATTTTGGACTACTCACTAAAGCATAGTACTAAACTTGGATTATTAATTGTGAACCGCAGGGGAAAGTATACACATATAGACTTTCGAGTGGTGATGGATGCAGTAAGGCAGAGCTTAAAAATATGGAGAAGGAACTATAAAAGAGAGAGCATAGTAAAATTGAAACATTGTCCAAAAAATTATGTACGTATGCATGGAGATGCAATCTGCCTATGTATATATATGAAAGAGAGAGCATAGTATGAAAACCTTGTTTGGATTTGTACCTCCCAACTTCCAAGCACTCTACCTTCCTCATGCAATACAAGCACGTGACATGTCGAAGAAAGTATACCCTCAAAACACTTTGGTTTGTCTCCACCAAGGATTTACTTTTCAAGTTTCACTGTTACGTAAGATTATTTCTATATACTTGGTTGTGGCTGTCTCTGTCTAAGATCAAATAATAATAAAAAATGGGCATTATCTATTGATTGTAGATTGGTCTAGTGGTCTGCGTCCTCGTGAACGCGGTACTATCTATATGGGATAGGTCTTAATTTGTTGAGGTTGCTGTTTGCTGAAGCTGCTGGTACGGGGTACTATGTTAGATCTGTCCAACGAAGATTTCTTATCTTGGATCTCTTGTTTTATGTGCTTTTGTTTTTCTCTCTTTTGACCATAACGGATCACTATCTTAATACATTGAAAATATATACAATAATACTTCATTCACAAATCTTTTAACATGGTATTTCAAAAGAATTCTGCCAAATTTCAGGTTTTGCTTCACAAACAAATTATGTAATCAGATTAATCCTTAATTAAAAAAAGTAGTTTCTAGACTACAAAACAAAAAGGTGATGCTTTTCTAAACTAGAAACTCTCCAGTAATTCATTTTCTGCAATTAGATATTCACCGCAGTAAATTCTCCCATGAAGCGAAGTTATTCATATAGTTCACTAAATTTTCACTGCATCAAATTATTACTTGCCTTAACTCGTACATGTGTTTAAGACACGCAATCTTGTGCCGGACAATGACAAGACTCCATCTATTGTATGGTTAGGCAACTATAGTGCAACAGAGAAACAGAAATCTAAAGTATATAACATTAAAGAAGCAAATTTTGACATTGAGATATCCAATGAAACAACAATACAATTAAATGCAGATGATCTAAGTAATTCTAGAGACAAGAAATATATTCAGGGTGTTTAACTTTCTCAACTACTACAAAATTGAAAATTAAGCAATTTTAATCACCTTGGGCTTGAGATCGCGATGAACCACTCCCTAAACATGACAGAAGGTTACCACACTCAATATCTGGATCATAATAGCTTTGGAATCCTCTTCTAAATACCTTCCACCCCTATAAATTACAATTAAATTTGTTCCTATTAGTATGCCACTGCACTAAAATGGCAAGGTAGTGCAATGAAACCAGTAAGTCCATTCTAATCCCTTTTATGGCATAGAAAATTACAATAGGAGGACACTGTTACTTGGAAAATATCCTATATCAAGCAGTTCACATCCTTTACATAACTTGCATGGCATAAGATACAGTAGCATATAAGCTCTTTGCATAAAAATTTATGCGGAAGCAATTAAGATAAAATAGAATATAAGCTCTTTGCATAAGTACAGGAGTTATGCATGTTGCATAGAAAAATACACTTGAATCAAAATTTGAGAAGCCAAAATCCAAAATCAATTGCAAATGCTTGTTCACATTGGCAAAGAACAAATAATTTGCAAATAACTAAAGATTACTTCACAATTTGGACAAGCAAAAGCAAACTATGAGGAGCTGTAAAAGCACAAAAAGGATCATAATTTTGAAAATGAGGCAAAATGAGAAGCTAAAAGAAGAGAATTGGTACAAGAATCATAAACAAGAAAAATCAAAACGTGACCTGTTCAACTATTCTGTCAAATGAGATTGCTGCAAAGGACTCTTCTCCCATTGTCATCTTCAAGTTTCATGGATTAGATAAACAAAAAAATGGCAGACAAAGGGAACAGAATAAGATTCTGAAGAAGAAGAGCAGAACCCAGAATGATTGAAAAGTGAGATTCTGTCAAATGGGACTGCTCCAAATAATGGCATCCTCCTTCACCCCAAGCCCAACTAGAACAAAAAGAAGGCCCATGGGAACCAAAATTCAATGGACTTTGGAATAAATTTTTACAGATGAATCAAAATAACAGGAAACTTCTGAAGCCATATGCCGTCTGCTATTTATTAGCAGTCTGGGTTCATATGAAACTAAAATGTCCAAAACTGTTATATACATGCTTTTCACTGTCCAAACTACTGATTTTGTCATGCTGACTGATAGGACTATGGAGACTTGGTTGAAGTTGATGGGTTTGACATGGACGACGGGTGAGAATATGATTATTTGGCGGAATATATAAAAGAACTGAGCCACATACTGCAGCTAAACAAAAATTTGATTAAAAATGCAGAAGTACAGACACAAGTTAAATTAAAAAGGGACTTAAGGCAAAATAGAGCCACACACTGCAGCTAAACAAAAATTCGATTCTAAAATTTCAACTTAAGAAATAAAATTAAACTAAGGTTATTTGACAATCAGTTTCAGCTCAACAATATTCAGCAACACAGCTATTAAATCGAACAAATCTGATTCTAAAATTTCAATTATCTCGTTAACCAAACAAAATATAGGTGTTAATTGACATAAACCGAACAAATTTGATTCTAAATTTTCAACTACAACAAACAGAATATAAGATGGAACGCTTACTGTGAGCAGCAATGTTGGTAAGTCATGTGAGCCATGAATTGCCCTCTCCAGATCCTCAGTGTTGACCTCTTTGTTAGTGAAGAAGTTTTCAATCCCTAACTCCCAAATTCCTAATGTGAGAAGCAGAGATGAATGAATTATGCAGATGAAGTCTTCACGTCCGCGTCCAAAATGCAGATGAAGTCTTCGTAACCAATTATGGAGGGGAAGCCGTCGTGCCCTAGCTCTTAGCAGCAAAGTCTTCACTGGCTGAAAAATAAAACTTAAGGGGGTTTTGGTTTAATCTATGAAAATGGAAAGAGAATAAATTCAAACTAGGAGACGAAAGGATGAAGACAATAATTATTTTTAAATTTGTTTAGTTTAGTAAGAGGATAAAATTGATTCGCTTTCTTATTATTTGATTAGGTGGTGGTCAATAGTAGTGAATTGTAGTTAACAGTGATAGGTGGCGATGAGTAATAATCAGCAGTGGTAGGTGACGGTGGCTAATAGTCAAAGTTGATAATAGTTGACGATGACTAATGACAATAAATAGTGTTGGAAGGTGATCAACAATAATAGATAATAATGGATGGTGGTGGTCAATATCAAGAAGTAGTAGTGAGCAATAGTCAATGGTGAAAGGTGATAGTGGGTAATGATTAATAACAGAAGATGATGGTGGATAGTGGTCAAATAGTAGAATGTGGTTAATAACAATGGATGGGTCAATAGTGGTAGGTGGTGTTAAACAATGGCCAATGACGATAGGTGGTAGTGGGTGATATTCAATAGGATTAATGACGATGGTTGGTGGTTTAGGGTGGTAGATGATAGTGATCGGTGGTCAACAGTAATAAATAATGATAGATAGTGATCAATGACAGTAGATAGTGGTAGATGGTGATTAACGACAATAAGTAATAATAGATAGTGGTGGTTAATGGTGAAATATGATAGTAGATAGTGATCAGCAGCAGATGTTGGTGGAGGGTAATAGTTAATGGTGGTGGTGGTGAGTAATGGTCAATAATAGAAGATGGTAGTAAGTGATGGTCAACAGTGGAAGGTAGTGGCGAATAGTAATTGATGGTAGAAGGCGGTGGTAGGTGATGGTTAATGGTAAAATATGGCGGTGAGAGCTTTGTGAGGTAAGAAAAGAAAAAAGAAAGGGGATTTTTTTTTTTTTTTTTTTGCTTAAAGGGTAATGTAATTCAATACCTTAAGTGAGAGAAGGATTTCAAATGGGAGGAATTTGTTAAGAACAAGTAACGATAACAAATTCTATTATATGTGAACTAAATACTTAGTAAGGAAATTAGTTTTTTTCTATTCCGTTACCTACCCTATAAGATTCCTGAACCAAATACCTTAATTTACCATTATTTGTATATTACTTGATTTGGCATATTTAAACTTAAATTGGAGCGAATTACTTAATATGGCGCCAATTACTTAAGTTGGGCCTAATCATTTAATTTATCATTGTAGGATTTAATACAAGAAAAGATAATAAAATATACCACATAATAAATTCTATCCTTATATATATAATTTATATAATAATCAGTCACATATATAATCTTGGAGTACATATGAACAAATTAATGAATAAGTAATTATTTTTTACAAGTTTAAAGAGGAAAATTAATTAATTTATTGATATATAATATAATATTTTGGACATAAAAAAGATTTATTACATAAAATAATTTATACAAGCAACACAAAATATTAATTTAGATAATACAACAATTATATGCTTTCTAATTAAATTTAAGCAACAGTTGCAAAAGTGTTGCTAGTGGTACATATTACAACAAGTTGTATGTTGCCTGTACATCATAATTTGGCAACAGTCAACTAAGTGTTGCTTGTTTCATATTAGGCAACAATTTTATTTAGTAACATTCAATTAAGTGTTGCTTATTCTATATTAGGCAACAATTTTTTAGTGTTGTCTAATAAGAATTGCATAAATAGGCAATAGTTTTTTAGCTGATGTCATGTTTGGCTTTGCTATAGGTAAAAAATGTTATAGTGGGTGACTTTTGCTTCTACCCACTTCAAGACATAATCAATAAGTAAAATATAAACAAAACCATAGGATGAAGAAAATGGATCCATAAAATCAATACCCCACACATACAAAAATCTCACAAACAAGTATATGGGTTTGAATCATTTCAAGCCCATGGGTTAAACTACCCATCTTTTGACTTTGTTCACATCTTTTATAAAACATAAGAATCATAAAATAGAATAGACTAACAAAAACCATAATCTAATATTTTCTTAGCTATTCCCTTTGGTGCAAAGTGACCCCTACAGGCATAAGCATGACAAAAAATAGGGACAAACTGAATTTTAGAATTAGGCACACATCTCCTAATAATATGATCTGAGGAATATCTCTATAAGTAAGGATCATCCTATATATAATATTTAGCCTCACTCTTCAACTTATCTTTTTTTAGCTTTGCTCAAGTCATTAGGTAAAGTCTTAGTAACTAAGTAATTCATTAAATCAGTATACCAAGGAACCATACCTCACAGATTGAACAAATGTTCATAAGGGAAAGAGTCTTGTAATAACAATGGATTTTTTTTTCATCAACTACCTTAGATGATTTGCTACTAGATTCTTAGCTCCTCTATTATCTTTGATCTAAAGATCGAATTCTTTCAACAATAGAATCCATTTGATGAGTTTCGGATTTGCTTCTTTCTTAGCTAGCAGTTATTTCAAAGCTACATGATCAAAAAACACAACAGCCTTAGACCTTGGCAAATAAGAATGAAGTCTATCTATAGCAAACACTATAGCCATAATTTATTTTTTTGTGGAATAGTTTCTTTAGGCCAAATCAAGTGTTCTGGATGCATACTAGATCACATAAGCTTGCTTGTCAACCTACTGCACCAAAATTGCTTCCAAAACATAATTGCTCTCATCACACATTATTTTAAATGGCCAATCCCAATTTAGAGGTTGAATAATGGGAGCCAATGTCAATGTAGCATTTAATGTGTTGAAAGCTTCCTTGCATTATTAGTTAAACTCAAAGGGTACCTCCTTTTGCAATAGTCTAGATAATGATGATGCTATCTTTGAAAAATCTTTGATAAATCTATAGTAAAGGCCTGCATGACCAAGAAATGAATGCACTTCTTATGCATTTATGGGGCTAGGTAAGCTCAAAACTAAATCAATTTTTGCTTTATCTACTTCAATGTATCTACTTGACACTACATGCCCTAAAACTATACTTTGTCCAACCATAAATTGACTTTTTTCAAAATTCTTGCAACACTTAAGCACATGGGTTAACCTATCTAGGCATAAATCAAATGAATCACCGAAAACTATAAAATCATCCATAAACACCTCTATACAATTTTCTCTAAAATATGAAAAGATACTTACCATACATATCTGAAAGGGTAGTTAGTGCATTGCAAAGTTTGAAAGGCATCCTCATGTAGACAAATATTCTAAATGGGTAGGTGAAGATTGTTTTCTCTTGATCCTTTGGTTCAATCACATTCTAAAAATAGCTTTTATACTTATCAAGAAAGCAGTAGTGGAATTTGCCAGCTAAATGCTCAAGCATCTAATAATGAAAGGCAGGGGAAAATGGTCTTTTTTGGTTGTTATGTTCAGCCTGTGAAAATCTATGCACACACGCCACCTATTCTAGATTTTGTTTGGAACAAGTTCATCATTTTGGTTCTCCACGATAGTGACTCCAGTATTCTTTGGCACCCTTGGATTGGACTTACCTATTTGCTGTTTGAGATTGGATAAATGATTCCTGCATCTAATAACTTCATGATTTCCTTTTTGACCACTTCCATCATTAGGGAGTCTAGTTTTCTTTGAGCCTCTCTAGTTGGTTTAGATTATGGGTGTCAAATGGATGCTTTGAATGGATTTAGATTGAGACATTAATGGATGGATTGATAATGACCTTTTATTCATTTATAGTCCAATTAAAATTTTATATGGGTCATGGATTGACCCATGACTCATACATAAGAAGTTAGATCTAATTTATTCATTTATCTTTTTAACAATCATTATTTTTTATATTATGTTATTCTATCATTTTAATTCTCATTATTTTTTCTTACTATTACAATTATATTTTGCTGTCAACATTAAAAAATGATGTTTATTGTTAAAATTTTAAATTATATTTTAAAAATATTTTATCCACACTATAAAATTGAAGAAAGGACTAATAAACTAATAATAATGTATTTTTCTATTGTCATACTTTTCCTTTTTTACCTTAATTTTTTTTTTACATATTACATATATAACATATATAAAAATAAAAATCAAATAAATGTAATCTGAAATTGATATTTCTTTAAAATTTGAGACATTTAAAATAAAAAAGCACACCTTATTTGAAATTGGTATTTCTTTTAAAAAAGCTTGAAATTTTACGAAAACAAATAACTAAGAACTAATATTTGTTGTGGGTAATTTTCGGTATCTTATAAATGGGCTGGTAAAAGCTCAATGGACAAACTTAACTAATAAGGGTCCGACTCATTTAGTATTGAGGCCGTTGGACTAAGACATCATGTCGCTAAATGTGAGCTTAGGTTGTTGGTCAACATGGGTCAAAGTAACAACCTTACGTCACTAGGGACAAGGCCCAACCCATAGCTCGAAACATGCTTTCTCAATGATCAAACTAGGAAGATCCTTCAATTTCCTATTTTAATGGGAATTTGTTATAACCAACAATCTTTATCTATTATGTAATCCTAATTAAGTCATGATACTTATCAGTTATTGCGTTGTAGTCAAACAGTAACACCCCAACCATTATAAATAGGGGTTAGGGGTTAAAGTCATTGTATAAAGGACAAACAACATACAATCAAGAAAGATATATGGTTGTTGAGCCAATAATACAGAGAAGATATACAACTATTGAGCCAAGAATACAGAGAAATAAAATAATCATGAATATAGGAGTTGATTAACTTTAACCAAATCATGTTAAAAACTCTTGGTGTCTCCTTGTTCTTCCTCTCTCTCTTTCTCTCTCTCTCTTTTACATTTAATCTACAGTTTGGGGTTTAGGACTTGAGTTGACTGGATTTTACCATCAATATTTTGGCATTAGAAGGAGGGCCCTAAACTGAATTCACCTTTAATTTTTGATGGCTAGAGGAAAAACCACCAAGAGTTCAAATGTTACAGTTATCCAACCAGATGGTCACATGGAATAATGGAGGGATCCAATTTTCCCTGCGGTAGGCACTTTCACCAGCCCCATCATAGGTGTTGTTATTGATATGCCCCCAGCAATCCTACACCAACCTACTATTATTGATGGAATACAAGCGTGGCATCAACAACATGAGGCACTTAAGAAAATGGTAGGAGAGTTGACTGATGCAGTAAGTGTTCGAAATGTTCCACGCCCTAACATCCCATATCGGCTAATTCGGGATCCGGGGAATGCCTTATAAGGGAGGAATGTCCTCTCCCACGTAGGCGCGCTTTTGGGGTTAATGTAGCCTCAAGGGACAAAATCGTGAGGGGTATGGCTCTGTCCCAAAGTGGACAATACTTGCGTGCGGGCCTTATAGTGGTATTAGAGCCGGGACTGGCCTCTGGTCTGATGGATCGGGGGGGAGGGGATGTTGGAAATGTTCCACGCCCCAGTATCCCACATCGGCTAAGTTGGGATCTGGGGAAGGCCTTATAAGGGAGGAATGTCCTCTCCCACGTGAGTGCGCTTTTGGGGCTAATGTAGCCTCAAGGGACAAAATCGTGAGGGTTGTGGCCCCGACCTAAAGCGGACAATACTTGCGTGCGGGCCTTATAGTTAGGGCATTGACTTAAACATAAGCCCAGGGCTCATGTCACGACCCAATCCTAGGCACGTGACCGACGTAGAAGGTCACCATCAAGAAACCCCTTTCCCTCAGGAAACCCCCTACAAGCCTTACCATGCATACTAACATAATACCAATGCACAAATATTTTATGCTCAACAATATGAATTTATTATCTCTATCGAAAATTTGGCAAAGTTTCCTCTGTTTTCTGGACACCTGGACATATGGCCATATACACAATACAAAGGGCTACATGCCCATTCAATCTGTATAACAAATATATAGACGTGCAGTGGCCCAGAATATACAATCACATCCTACTGGGCATCTAGACAACATGTACAACACATACAAATGCAATCCTATCCAACTGCTATATCATGACACTAATTTATACCTTTCAATCTCCGCAGAAGGTGCTCAATGGAACGGAGGGAACTCGAAAGCTCATCTGTCACTAACAAACATGGAAACAATAGGAGTGAATTTCTAGGAAACTCAGTGAGTAAACAATCCCATGAACACCATATTCAAAAATATATACATAAAATATAGCAATGGAAATGTGGTTTCCCATTTTACAGTTGCAATCTCATTTTACATATGAAAACCATATTTGAAAATATGAATAAGCGTAAATATAATTATACCAGTGTGCTTACCTGCTTTACAAGCGTAAATTCCATACATAATAAAATAAAAAAAATCATAATTGTCATGGCATAAAACACAAAGCTAAATTAGTTGTTTATCAAGTTATATCGTAAGAATCGTTATCCATATTTGGCTATCCACCCTACTTACCCCTTTTGGGCGCTTGGTCGATTACTTACAGTCCCCCAATCAGCCAGCCCCCTGCCTACCTTCTCTGGGTGCTTGGTGGGTTACTTACAACTTCATGGGTGACCTGCCCCCTGCCTACCCTCAAAGGGGGCTTGGCGTGGTTTCCTTAAAACTCATTATCATATATACATAGCACATATATCACAAAACCTTTAAAATACATCGATAATCCTATATGAATATACTCAACTGAAATTTTGTAAAAGACATGCCAAGAGGGAACCAAACTATAATATCCGTCATGAGTTACCCAACACGTATGCTGAGGCTCATGAACGTCCTCTTAATCATCCCTGTCCCACCTTATCTCTCCCTATCACATATACACAAGTGCACTTACGGGTTCCCATCGTCAGAGATTTCAGGATCCCTTTGAAAATCCAATATTATATATATCATATATATATATCCAGCTTAAGTAATTTCATTTCCAATCATCGTCTAGAAAATAGAATCACCAATTTTCATAATATAAATAAGATGGAAAATCATTTAACTTTATTAAATATATATCAATGTTCAATTACTTGAAATACTCAACTGGAATCCAAGGAAAATTTCAAATGGTAATCACAACAGCATAAGCACACAGCCTAGTCACATGAGCCACACAGGCTAATCTCAATAACCACATAGGTTAATATATTATCACATGTGCCACACAGGCTAACCACAAGCCACACAGGCTATTACCACATAAGCCACATAGGCTAATACCACATATAC
>JANHAO010006855.1:0-20829 GCA_026873985.1 Saraca asoca
CTTTATATATCCAATCAACACAATTCGATTTTGATACTGGTGTATACAAATCTCCAATGAGATAAGGGCAAGATCCATTTTCTTTTCGCAATTTCTCACTACTTTTACTGGGATCGAAAATGCGCACTTTTATTTCACACCAAACCTCCTTCACTTTCTCACCTATATCTACTTTTGACATCTTTATCTCATCTCCCTTTTTTTAAACAATCACCCAACATGAAAAATCATCAATGGTTTGATATTAAAGGTTTGAGTTTTTGACTTCTCATTGTCTTTTCTCAGTTCTATTTATCTTCTTCTCTGTTAGTTTAGTTCCTCTCTCTTTATGGCTATCATCTTTTTTTTTCACAAGTCTTCATTAAAAGACATGCTCTTTTTTTTTATTTCTACTCTTAAAAATAAATCATATAAACAAAAAGAAAAATAGTAGAAAAATAAAAATATTACATGTATGTATGAGGTGAGGGAGGATGAGAGATATACCAATATTGTAGATTTGTGGGGAGATTTTGTGATTTTTAGAGCTTTGATGATGACTAGATTATTGATGGTGTTTTGCAATTTGTTTCAGGTGCGATCTGGGTTTTTTACAAACTCTTTTCCTTGAAGAAGAAGCTCTTTTTTCTTTCTATTTTCTATCTGATCCCCTTTGAAAGAAAGCTTTAGATTATTTAACAAAAGAGTTATTTCCATTTTTACTTAATTTTAATTAGTTTTATATATGTAATCCCAAATTTGGGATGATGTACTACTCCAAACAACACTACTTCAATGCTCAAGAAGAAAGTACTGCATAAAGCAAGCATGATGCTCTTAGATGCCATCTAATAGCTTTTTTTTCCCTTTTTTTTTACTTGGTACCCTTTTTCTTTTTCTTTTTTAATTTTTATTAAGTAATATCTAACTGTAATTTTTATTATAATGAAACATGTTATCTTATTAGTATAAAAGAACAACTCTACTTTTGTGAATTTATTTTTTTATAATTTTTCAAACTCATTAATTTAATAAAAAAATTGGCAGTTTTTGTTTTCAAAATTTTTTTGGGTCATGTGGTTATAAAACATGTGAATCCTAGACAAAATTGAGTGTCTACAATTCTCTAAACTGTGAGCTATGGATCTCTTGCCAAAATGAATTTTGGGAATTTCTTGTTGTTGGACTATCTAATAGCCTCTTAAAAGGCCAAAGTTATGCAAATAATTGCATATTTTCCTAATAAGAAATGCTACCACAACTTTTACATGTCCATTCAATATTATTGGATTTCTCATATAAAATGAAAAATGATATGTAGGGTGATGTACTAAGGGTTATAGGACTTAAAAGATAACAATAAGTAGGAAGGAATGAATTAGAGACCTGATATACAGTCAAAGTGTAGGCTATCCTCTTGTAAAAGTATCAGGAAACACTAGAAAAACTAGTTCCTTTTAATTTTTATTAAAACTAACATTTGCAATAAACTTGAATCCCCTTTATGTAGAGGCATAAAACTTAATTACTAAAATTTCCCTCAAGAAAAAAAAACTCCATAACTATTGCAGAAGAAGAGCCTTAAATAATGCAAGTTGCCTCAATTACTTAAGGAAATAAAATACAAAAAGGATACTATAATAAAGCTACCATAAAAAAGGTTACTTTACTTTATAGCAAGTACACAACAAGGCTACTATAGTAAAACATTAGTAGCACCTCTTCCTCCTTTTTATCTCTAAGATGCTTCTGCATTAACGTCCTCCGGTGGAGAGGGATTTAGCTCTGGTAAAAAAACATGATTATATTGATCATATATTGAAGGATCAATTTTCTTCTTCCTCCAAAATTAAGGTACTTTCAATTAGGGATTTTCCTAACCACTTTATAAGAAATCATCGATATTGCTTGCCTCTTCTTGATCCCACTTCTTTCATGTCAATGACATCTTTAATGACCTCTATTAGTTTCTTTAACACACTTTTTGTCCAATCTTTGTCTATTTATGCACTAAGTTCCTTATCAAACCCATAAAATTCAAATAAATTAACAACATTAAAGATAGGACTAATTTGAAGATCATTTGGCTGCTCCATTATGTAGGCTTTGGAATTTATCTTCTTTAAAATCTTGCATGGACCAATTTTCTTGGAAGCTAACTTATGGTGCGTGCCGTTCTCTACAATCACTTCCTTACCTTTAACAAACTCCTTAAAATGGCAATGTTGGTTTGTTCTTTCTCTTTATTATTCATTTCAGGCCTTGATTGCAATCCTTATCTTATCATGTATATGTTGAATGTGGTCAGCATATGCTTCTCTATCTTGCTTCTTCTTGTAAAGGAACATGGTCCAAACATGTTGAGGCTTATGTCCATAGGCAGCTTCAAAAGGCATCTTCTTAGTAATGAAATTTGTAGAATTGTTTTAGGCAAACTTAACTTATAGCAAGATTGTGTCCCAAGTCTTGATATGGTCTCCAACAATACATCGCATTAAGTTTCCAAGGCTTTAGGTCACTACTTTAGTTTAACCATCTATTTCTAGATGGCATGTATTGGAATATTGCAATCGTGTGCCTAACTTCCTCCATAATGTTCACCAAAAATGCCCCATAAATTTCACATCTCTATAAAAAACAATTGAACTAGGAACTCGATGTAATCACATTATTTCTTTGAAAAACAAATTAGCCACATTAGATACATCTACTATTCTAGAGCATCGAATAAAGTGAGCCATTTTAGAGAAATAATCAACCATAACTAATATAGAGTTATTGCCTTTAGGAGTTTTTGGTAATCCAAGTACAAAATCAATACTAAAGTGAATCCAAGGAAAAGAAGCAATAAGGAAGGAAGAATGCAAACCAGTGTTTTATGAATTTCCTTTTGCATATTGACAAATTCCACAATGTTTTATGAGTCTTCCCATATCCTTACTCATTTTTTTGTTAGTAATAATAATCTCCTATCATAGTTAAAGTTTTATCCCTTCCAAAGTGTCCTTCCAAGCCACCACCATGTAACTCATTTATGATTTGTTCACGTAAAGATCCTTCTTGTACATATAATTGATTTGAATGAAATAAGTACCTATCATAGAGATTAAATGGATGAGACATGCTTACTGCTATAGTACTTTGTAGTTCTTCAATTAATTGTTTGAAAACTAGATCATTTATATATTGCTCCTTTAAGCCTTCAAACCTAGCAACTTAAATGTGCAAAGTTATTAGTAGAAATGTTCTTCTACTCAAAGCATTTGTTGCTATATTTGACTCGCCATATTGGTATTTTATTGTGAAAGTGAATTATTGTAGAAAGAAACTCCACCGAGTATGCCTTAGGATTAGCTTCTTTTGTGAATTAAGATGCCAAAAAGATTCATGATGGGTATAGACAACAAAATCTTGATGTAGCAAATAGTGTTGCTAATGTTGTAAGGCATGTACTAAGGTATGATACACTAGGTCATAAGTTGAGTTATGCCTTTTAGAATCAATTAGCTTTTAACTTTAAAAAGCTATTGGTCTACCTTTTTGATTGAGAATAGCCCTTATTCCCATATGGGATTCATCACACTCGACCATAAATAGTTTGTTAAAGTCAAGGTGGGTGAGGACAAAAGCTTGTGCCATTGTTATTTTGATCTATGTGAAGGCTTTTTCAACTACGTTTGTCCAAGTAAACCTATTTTCTTTCAAGCAATCAATTATATGACCCATTATTGAATTGAAATTGTGAATGAACCACCTATAAAACAATGTAAAACCATGAAAACTTTAAACTTCTCCAAATGATTGCGATGAAGGATAATCAATCACAGCTTTTACTTTGGCTAGATTTGGTTTTCAACCTTCAACTGAGATAATAAATCCCAAAAACACCATATTGTCACATAAAAAAGAACATTGC
This sequence comes from Saraca asoca, assembly GCA_026873985.1. Lineage (NCBI taxonomy): Eukaryota > Viridiplantae > Streptophyta > Magnoliopsida > Fabales > Fabaceae > Saraca > Saraca asoca. The sequence goes on from JANHAO010006855.1 coordinate 3,896, forward strand.
TTCAAGTTGACATAGAGCTTTTCTTTTTGCAAAATTTCCATCACTTGTCTTAAATGTCTTAAATGATCATTATTATTTTTACTGAATATGAGTATGTTATTAATATAAATATTTACAAAGGTACTAAGAGAGGATCACAATACCTTTGTCATAACCCTTATGAACATAATTATGGTATTTGAAAGATTAAATCGTATGAGTAACCATTCATATAACCTATTTGGTGTTTTGAATGTTGTTTTCCATTCATCACCATAACAAATTCTAATTTGATGGTAGCCACTTTGTAAGTCAATCTTAAAAAAGATAGTTGCACCTGCTAGAATATTCATCATCTCTTCAAGTTTAGGAATTGGAAACCTGTATTTTACTATAATTTTGTTGATAGCATGGCTATTTATGCACATCCTCTATGTCTTATCTTTCTTTTGTGTAAGTAACACAAGGACAACACAAGGACTTGTACTTTCTTGCACCTTTGAAATAAAGTTTTCTACACTTCTCATTGAAGGTAATCCTTTTAGCAATTTTCCACTAACCAATTCTTGAAAATCACTTAAAAGCTCATCAATTGCAGGTAAAAAAGGAGATACTTCTTCCCTTTTAGCCTTTGCAATTTTGCCAACTAGCACATAAGTTCCCCCACCATCTCTACTTTCTTTTTCAAATTTGTCAGCCTTTAGAAGATAACTTACTTTGTTGTTCCTGGTGTCATAAATTGGAAGTTCGTCCTTTAAAGTATGAAGTGTGAATTTTCTTCCATCCTTTTCAAAAATGTAGGTGTTAGGAGTAGTAAAATGCTTTATATTCTGATTGTACAATCATGGTCTTCCTAATAGGATATGACAAACATCCATGGGCACAACATCACACTAAACTTCATCCTTGTAAGCATTACCAATCTTAAATTGAACCAAGCACCTTGAATTGAACGATGCTTTTTTCCCTTTTTGAAACCAAGCAACCTTCCAAAGATTGTGATGTTTCTTAATAGGTAACTTTAGTTTTTCTATTATATCATTGGCTATGATATTCCCACTACAGCCATTATGAATGATAACATTGCATACCTTTCCTCCATAAATAACTTTCGTATGAAAGATGCTATGATGCCTCCAATCTTTAGTTTCCTCCACCTTAAGTGTTGTCGTAATGCTTCTCACCATTAAACTCTCATCTTCCACAGGAAGTAAATCAATCCCTTGTTCTTCTTCATCATTATACTCATTATAGATAAGTGCTGCAACTTCTTTTTCTTCATCTTTAGCTTTTACTAGGTTAATTTATGTACAAGGATAGGTATAAGATGTATGTCCTTCCTCACCATAGAAGAAACAACAAATTGAAAAGTTATTTTTAGTGTTGCAAAAAATACTACTACTTGTTAGTGCTTTTCTCTTATCAATTCTTCTAAAATCTATAGTCATTCTAGACGTTGATTTTTTGGAATAGGATGTTGTATTATTACGCTATTTGAACACTTCTTCCCCCTTATACAACTATGGTATTTCTTAGATTGGCTCCAATGTTTATCTGAATTTGTGCCTAGGTCTATAACGAGCCACCTTTTCTTCTACTTGAAGGGCTAATTGGTAGGCTTCTTTAGGGTTAAAAATATGACTAACTCCAATCTCATTTCTAATGGCAGGTTTTAGACCAAATAAATACTAGGCTATTCATTGCTCATCTCTTTCATTTAATCTAACCCTTGTTGACAAGTTATAAAATTCTGTAGTGTATTCTTCCACCCTTAGGTCTCGCTACCTTAGACCATAAATCTCTCATATAGATTCATGTTGACGGCAAAATTTGGTTCATACGGGGAACCTAAACTTTGGCCAACAGGTGTGTATAGTTCATTTACCCCAAGTTGTTTTTTGACCTGAAGGAAGTGCAAACTAGAAGATGATGACAGTGGTAAAGAGGAAGAAAGAGGGCAGCATACGTGCAATGTTTAACGTGGTTTAGCTAAATTCGAATGGTACCGGACCTTACATCCACGACAGAGTTTTTATTAATATTTGAAAAGAGATTTTTACAGAGTTTTGGCATACAAGTTTTTCGGCCTGTCCCCCCTCTTCTAACAATGCATTCCTATTTATAGAGGAAGGAAGAGTTACATAAAATAATTACAAGCTATAGTTGTGTTATATCAAGAAATAAATGGAAAAAACAAACAAACTCCTACAATTCAGCTGTTGCAGGCTTCTTTCTGTGAGGTGGGCCCCCTTTTGCCTGCTATAGACTAGCACTTATGTGTATTTGCTGCTCAGTATTACTTTACCATGCGAGATGTCTGCTATCCGGAGCTGGGGTTCCTAGCTCGGGATTGCTGTGGAGAATTGCTATAGTGAGCTCAATGTCACTGTAGCAGGATAGCAAGCTTGAGCAGGGTAGTCAGCTGCTTTGCAAGTCGATCTTATGATGACCTCGTTATGTCACTTTCTGTTGATAAACAAGGTGGAGCTCGCTGGGCATCCTTAGTAAGCTGGGTAACTTAGCCTCTTCCAGACTTGAGTTTGTCTCATTCTCTTAAGGCCATTTTTTGCCTATAACATAAGCCCCCTAACTCTCGATTCACTTTGCGAACTGGGAGTTACAATTTTTTTAAGACTTTATTCATATCTCTAGTCAGAGTCTTTACTTGACCGGATTGTCATTTTAGACTTCTTGTCTGTCTTTTCATTTCTTCTTTAGGCCATGCTTTCTTCTGTTGGTAAACCTTGACCGTTGGCGTGGCACTGCTGTTCATTTTGGGCCATTAGATGAAGATTAGCCAGATGTCTTCTGGACTCTTCGATGGATCGAGCTGGTTTTTTTATACCCTGAGGACCTTTTTCTTTCACCTCAGAGAAGTTTGATGGAAGAGGCTGATGAGCCCTCTACGTTTTTAATGTCTTGGCTTCCAATGAAGCTTGTTAAGACATGAATGGCCTGTTACAGAGTGTTTAGAGGCATGGATAGCCTGTTGCACATGACTTCACCGAAAGATTCGTCTAGCGGGCTCCTAAGGAGTCTTATGCTGATCTTGGACTATCTTCCCCGACTCCCTTCATAGAATCCAACATGGCTATTGGGACTCTTGGTGCCTTTTTGAGTTGCATTGGGTTTATTCCAGGAAGGACCGCTGGTCAAGTATGGGAAGACAATAGGAGTGGAGTTGCTGGTCTTCCTGCTGGTGGGATTTTACCTCCTAGTTTAACCGGCTCATCACTTTCTAGCCAGAATGGTAGTATTAGGCTTTCAGGCTTCTTGCCTTTGTTTCTATATTTCTTCTTCATCTGATGTAATCTTGCCTCTTTGAGGCTTCTTAGTATGTATAAGCTCTTCTGTGTAGCTTTTGAAAGTTGTATCAGATGTTTCGTGCACCACTGTTTATATATCTCTGATGATTAATGAAATATCCTTTTGGCCAATCGGCTATGTTTTTAACTTTGTTTCGAGTTCGATTGCCTTTGGCAAGTGAGAATTAGGTCGTATGTGAGCTGTGACTGATGAGGGCTTGTACAAAAGCTATGATTTTTTGGCCGCATGTTAGTTACGGGTATATGTGTTGCATGAGAGTTACAACAAATTTGTTTTGACGTCTTCGCAATATGGTGGGCTTATCATCTATTATTTGATTTGAGCGTGTTATTGAGGTAGGCTCATGGGCCATCTCACCCTCAATTTTATTTCTTCAATAGTAAGGTGACAACTCATCACTAAGTAAGGTCGCACGTCCGTACCATAGCAAGCTCGTTGCTCAGTTTCACAGCAATCTTGTTGCTTAATGAGGCAACAAGCTCATTGCTCAGTGAGGCAACAAGCTTGTTGCTTGATCCCACAGCAAGCCCGTTGCTCAGTGAGGCAGCAATCTTATTGCTCAGCCCTATAGCAAGCTCGTTGCTCAGCGAGATAGCAAGTTCGTTGCTCAGCCCTATAGCAAGCTCGTTGCTCAATGGTTTGGGAATTTGTACTCTTGATCCCAGTATGTGGGATATGGTTTTCTCTAGATGTATCAATGAGGTAGGCCTCACACCGTCTCACCCCCAGATGAATCCTTGCAATGGTGGAGTGAAAACCCACTGTTTGGATAATGCTTTTTCGACTAATCAGTTGTGAATTACATTGACTCAGCATAGAATGATTGATACAACTTATCGTCATTGATTTTGAGAAAACATTACAGGATTAGAATATGGTCCTGATGGAGGGCTCTGGCTCTCGATTGGTGATTCATTGAGCCTTTTGAGCTCGCTACTCTGGCGGTCTTACCACGTAATCTTATAGTTGGCCTTTTTTGATAAGGTCTTCAATGGCATCTCTTAGTACCCAATATTCTGAGGTAGTGTGTCCAGCCTCATTATGATAAGTGCAGAATCTACTTGGATCTCTAGACTTGGTGGGCACTCTCATTGGCCTGGGCCTTTCGAAGTCCTCGTTGTGCCTTTCCACGATAAAAATTTTATCCTGTGTGTCTAACAGGATGCCGTAGCTTTCGAAGAGACCTCTAGGTCACTGGGGCTTTGCCTTCTTTATGAGCTGAGGAGAGGGGTCATGACTATGACTCTTATTGTTTCTCCTTTTGCCTGTGGCGGGACCACTGGTGTCCACTTTCTGCTTGGGTTCCTCTATTCCGAAGGTTTCTTCCCATCTTATTTATTTGGTAGCTCACTCATAGTATTTAGCAAGGTCTCGAGCTGGGGACTTGTAGAGGCTTCTGTACAGCTTTCCATCTTTGCGAAGTCCCACCAAGATGGTTGTTAAGATGCTTTCCTCTGAAGGATTCTCCACGGAGTTGGCCTCATGCCTGATTAGGCTATATAATCTTTTAGCGGTTTGTTCTTGTGCTAGAAGATCATTGTGAGATGGCAAGGAGGTGCGAGCTGCCTCTTCAGAGCTTAATACTGGTTAATAAATTTCCTTTGGCATTCTTCCCAGCTGCTAACGCTGCGAGCTAGGAGGTGTTTGAACCATGACCGGGACACTCCTCCTAATGTGATCGTAAAAACATGACATTTCACCAAGGGGTCAGTTGTCTGGAGATCCATCTAGATATTAAACGCATCCAGGTGGTCGCTCTGGTCATTGTTCCCATTGTACAGCGAGATCAGGAGCACTTTAAGTTTCTATGGGAGAGGCTGCACTTGATCTCCATAGAAAATGATGAGCTTTCCTCATAGAGAGGTTAGTTGCTTTGAGGCCATGGGCATTCTTCTAGCCATTTAAGCCTTTGGAGAACTTCCTCCATTATCAAGTTCTGCATTTTAGGCTGGGGGTGGAGCTTCCTACTCATTGTGAGCCCCTCAGTTGTTGACTATCACGATCTTTGTGAGTTTCCCTCTGAGCCTCTTTATGAAGCTGCTGGAGCTGTGTCATGATTTCTTCTTGTCTTTGTGTGCTCTGAGCTTGAGCCTAGACCAATGCTCTAACAGTTTTAGCCATCTCTCTTACCGTGTTTTTGAGTTTTGGTTAGGGTTGATCGGGTTTTTACGCCTCTTAAGTTTTAGGGACAGTAATAGAGTGCTAATGAACCCCCACAGTGGGAGTGTCCATTGATTGGATGACTGGAGTGGTTGAACTCTAAATGGTTCTTCCTCTTGCCATTGTAGCCGCAATGACAAATACGCTAGGAAGACAGATGCAAAAAAAAAATGGGCCCTTCCTTCTAGTGCCAAAAATGTTAACAATGAAATTTGGTTCATGCAAAGAACCTAAACTTTGATCAACGGGTGTGTGTAGTTCATGTATCCCAAGTTATTTTCTAACCTGAAGGAAGCATGGACTAGAAGATGATAAAGGTGGCGAAGAGGAAGAAAGAGGGTGGCGTGCATGCAATGTTTAACATGGTTCAGCTAAATCCGGATGGTATCGGACCCTACGTCCACAACAGAGCTTTTATTAATATTTGAAAAGAGATTTTTATAGAGTTTTGGCATACAAGTTTTTTGGCCTATCCCCCATCTTCTAACAATGCATTCCTATTTATAGAGGAAGGAAGAGTTACATAAAATAATTACAAGCTACAGTTATGTTACATCAAGAAATAAATGGAAAAGACAAATAGACTTCTATAATTTGACTGCTACAGGCTTCTTTCTGTAGGGTGGGCCCCCTCTTGTCAGTTGTAGACTAGCAGTTGTGTGTATCTGCCACTCGGTATTGCTTTACTGTACAAGATGTCTACTATCCCGAGTTAGGGTTCCTAGCTCTGGATCGCTATGGAGGATTGCTGTAGCGAGCTTGATGTCGCTATAGCGGGATAGCAAGCTCAGGCAAGGTAGTCGGCTGCTCAGCGAGTCGGTCTTGTGACAACTTCGTTGTGTCACTTTTTGTAGGTAAGCGAGGTAAAGCTCGCTGGGCATCCTTAGTGAGTTAGGTAACTTAGCCTCTGCTGGACTTGAGTTTGTCTCATTTTCTTAAGGTCATTTTTTGCCTATAACAGGTTTTAGACCAAATAAATACCAAGCTATTCATTGCTCATCTCTTTCATTTAATCTAACCCTTGTTGACAAGTTATAAAATTTTGTAGTGTATTCTTCCACCCTTAGGTCTCGCTACCTTAGACCATAAATCTCTCATATAGATTCATCATATAGTTTGTTGGGAGGAATTGTTTCCTAAGTTTGGCTTTCATTGATTCCTATGTTCAAATTTTTTTGTTTCCCTTGCCTAGTACGCTGTTCCTCAAGTCTTTTCCACCATTGAAGAGCATTTCCCCTCAATTTTAGCTTAACAAACAAAACTTTTCTTTCCTCTGACATAGGCCTCCATTCAAAATAAGTCACTAATGCAGCTTCCTAATAAAGGAAGTCTTCAACATGTATCTTTCCATAGAAATCTAGAACTTTAACACGAACTCTAGAATTTAAGTCTACTGCTCTAGCCATACGTTCTTCTGATGTACCAAGTTCAAGCTGATCATGAACCATTTGATTATAAAATGGATTGACAACATCTTTTTATCTTCATTATCACCTTCTAGTAGGACTAGATTTTGGGGATCACCTTAAGGCTTCTCATAAGTCTCATCATGACTTCCACACAAGTTTCTTACCTCTTGTGTGAGTTACTCCATCATTCTTCATAACTCTATTATCTCTTGGGCTTGAGTTAGCCTAGGATTTCTTACTCTCCTTGTTGTCATATCTTTGGATTGATGTTTGCTTTGATGCCAAATTGATGTAGAAAAGGGTTATAGGGTTTAATAGATAACAATAAGTAGGATGGAATGAATTAGAAACTTGATACACAACCAACGTTTAGACTATCCTCTAATTAAAAGACCAGGAAACACTAGAAAAACTAGCTCTTTTAATTTCTGTCAAAACAAATCTTTATTACAACCCTTGGTCTCCTTTGTATTGGGCATAAAACTTAACTACTAAGAATTGCCTAGAGAAAAAAAAAAACTCCTTAACTGTTGCTAAAGTTTTAGGCCTTAAGGTACCTTAAGGAATGCTAGCGTCCTAAGTTACATAAGGAAGTAAAATGCAAAAAGAATACTATAATAAAGCTACAACAGAAAAAATGTTGCTATATAGCTATAATACCCCGAATTTTCTAAAGTAAATTTTGACAATAAAATTGCTTTTTAGGAAAATCTGAAAAAGGTAAATTTGAAATTTTTGATCATTTCAAAACTACAGTTTGGGGCCATAAGGAGTCAAGATATATTAGAAATAAATTATATAAATTTTAATAATTTTCAAATAACCTAAGTTTCCATTATAGATGGCCAAAAAATTAAATTCGTGTTGTCAGGATTTAATTTTTAGAAAACTTCAAAAAGATCAAAACTAGGGCTATGGTTATCCAATAAGGGTAAAACTATAGTCATTACAAAGGTAATTAATTTAACTAATTTGTGGTAAAATTTCATGGTTGCCAGCGATTAGTGAATACATTAATTTTGGGCTCAAAATGAAAGAAATAGTGAAAAGTGTTAAAAGAGAAATTATTTTAATTAAAGTCAAAGTTAAGGATTAACTTTTTCTTTTCCCATTTTATCTTCCTTCAGCCAACTTCCTCTTCTTCTTTTAGTGAAAATCGATTGCATTGCAACCCATGAAATCTTTTATTTCTTTTTCTCTAAGCTTGAGTCTTTCTCTCTCTACAGTCACTCTCTCTTCTCAAGTATGTCCTTCATCTCTTCATATTGATTTTTCTTATTTTTATAGTTAAATCCTCTTTTCTTCCTCTTCAATTTGACATGAAAATCATATTGATTCACTAAGTGTAACTTGAGATATGAATTTTTGAAGTGTATAGTCACTATTCACGTTATTAATCACTTCAAGAACCCATGCGATTTTTCTAAAGTTTTAGGGCTTAAATCTTGTATATTTAGCTTGTTTCTTTGCCATGAAGCCATAATCAAATGGTATATAACTGCTTGTTGAAAGAAAAACCTCAAAATAGCTAAGAAGCTAATATGCTTTTCTTTTTGTTTATGAAGAGTATTAAAGATTTTTTATCAGATTAGCAGTGATCTTGTGTCTCTAGTTCACATGTGAGTAATTCTCACCATTCTTGTGAATTATTCCTATAAATTATAGAGTGTTTATTGCTTCTGATCTATTTGTTATTAGTGCAAGTTGACAAAATAGGTTTTTCTTGTGATTTTGTGGTAAAGTTGAGACTAAATGGGTTTAATGATATAATAACTAGTTTTTTGTTGAAATAGTTGAGTTTCGAGCTTGTTTAAACTCTCAAATTGTGTTGAGATCCTATGATATAACGTTGAATTAGAAGTCACTTCCTCTATTTTTCTATTGTTATCATGCAATACCTGCTCATGCAAGTCAAATCCTAGCTTTGAACTAGATTAGCAATCATGCTCGTGAAAACCTAGCAAATTTGTTCATACAATTTGAATTAGAATTAAACTAGATTTCTACGATTCTAATCGAATCTTCCAGGCCTGTTTTTCAATCTCGATCATGATTCTGATCATGTTTATATTTAGATTTCTTGAATGGTTGCACATTTTAGGGAGCAAACTCGCATTTTCAATTGAATCTCCTTGAGTCAAATTGAATCTTTCATAATTGGAGTCCTCGATCCTAATCGCGATTCTACTGAAATTTCTTCAATGATCCTACTCATGGTTCTGATTGCATCTTCAGAGATTTCCACATTTTTCAGTTGAACTTCATTTCTTTCTAAAATATTTCATATTCCCTTGGTTTAATCTTATAAAACCTTACTAAAGTAAGTATAGTAACTAAGAAATCTTAAATAGGTAATTATAATCTAATATTATTGAATTTAACAATTAGCTTTATATATTATTAGTAAAAAATTAATTATAATAGTCATATGACAAAACAAAGAATGTATGGTGCATTTGCAACACAATGCAACTCATGTGACTAGGATTATGGTTAAATAAGGATGTTGTGATGTAGTTATTGTAAGAACCATATTGCTTGATGTTTGATACTTTTCACAAGATCCAGAATGGAACATAATATCATGAATGATGATGGAATATATTGATGTAAACTTGATGATGTTTCTATCATGAGATTGATATCATTGAATACTTGAAAGCTCTTATGAGACTTAAGATGTGAATAATGGGTTGTGATAGGGAATAATGAACCAGATCTTGGATTTACGCATTCTGATATGATGAGTGGGATAAGGATAGCTCGGAGGGATAAGGCTAAGATTATGCAGGATAAGGCTAGATTGAAGTAATAAAGAGATTTATTACTTTTATGCATTTACTTTTACCTGTTTATAATTTTGTGGAATATTAAAATGTGATATAATGATATTAAATAACGTAATGAGAAAGAATTGTGGCCTAAGGCCTTAAGAACTCTAATTCAGTATAATGTACTTGGAATAATGTCATACAAAACCACTTAGAGATGAGTCTCTGAAATCTAATGATATGTGTATGAGATTGAGTATGAGAAATAATTGCTTAGATATGATGTTGATGTGTTTGCGTGTGGTCTTGATTGGATGAATTCATGAGTTTGGTATGTATTATCTCATTAAGCCCCAGACTTACTTTTCTATGGGTTATTTTTTTCAGATTATCAAGAAAATCCAATTAACCCACTACAAGAAAAGTAAGCATGAACAACGATCCAATAGAGATTATAGCTGACATCTTCACCACCACAATGTCTAGTCCCTTAGGAACATACCAAGTCAAGATACATAATATTATTATTTTGAATTTAGTAGGTTGTGAGGTACTCCACGAGGTAGAGATCATTCCCATGGAGCTGCCCAATGCCCTTCTCATAATGGTCCTAGGATGGTTTGACCCATAGCGATATATCAAACCTTATATTTTGCTGACTTCTGAAAAACTTGTAAATAGAAAGACTATAAGGCTTAGTTGTATTAACATATGCTTTTGAAGTTATGATAAGATATAGATTGATCTAACTTCTTTTGATTGCCCATGTTTTGGAAGAACATAGAAAAGTTTTAGGATGACATCTAGATCTTAGGGAGGTTGAAAAGTTATTTTTTGAAAATTATATGTAAACTATGAAACCATGTATTAACCCCTAGCATGTACTTATTAGGCAATGTTAGTGTAAATTATGAAATATGTTTATTTTCAATGTTTGTCTTTCTCCCTATAGTTATTATCTGAGTCGATCAATGAGATTCAAGTAAATATATTTAGGAAAAACTGAGATGATTATAAATGGAATTAAGTGATAAAAGGCTGATAATTATCAATAAAAGAATTGATATTTATGTTAGTTATGACCAAGATTTTGAATCGTGACAATAGAAAGGCTATTGCACAACAAGACTATTACAGTAAGATTATAGCAACACCTTTTCCTCCTCTTTTTTTTTTCCCTCTAAGATGTTCTTGCATCACAGGGTTTCACAAAAAGACGTGATAGAGTTGCATGGACTTGTGATTGACAAATTGTTTTATAGAAAAAAAAATGTATATTAAGCATTACTCGTTTCTGTTTGAACAAATTATATCTTCTGTTCAAGCAGTTTCTAAAATAGACTACAAAATTAAATTTTACGAAGTGTCTCTAACTTTGGTGTAAAATCTCATACTTTGATAACTCAGACGAGACAAATTTTAAATATACATCCCAATTCGTACAGGCCAATAATAAGCTAAAATATAATCTCTTTGATGGAGTTTCTCCAGGTTACTGAAATAAAAAATTGCATAATGTTCAAATAGCAAATAGTTTTTATTGTGAGCTATGAAGCACCGACACTCCATATAGCAGTCGTGTCTGCATGTCGGTATCTGCATTTTCTCGTGTTCACGCATTAAAAATACCGTGTCCAGGCGTTGAAAATGCCATGTCCGTGCTACCTAGATTGTGAGAATTAGATATTATGTCTAAGTCCTTGATCAGGTATGCTTTTGCATTGATTGTTCTATCGAAGTCAGGCCACTTATTCCAGTTAAACCATCTTTTCCTGTTTGTATCATTTTTCTGTTTAAAGCAATCGAATTATGGCTTAGGCAATAATATCTGTAATTGTGTTCTCTAATTTCTTATTAGATTAAGAATACATAATGTCCTTTCCCACGAATCAATTTCACTGCATTGATTAACGATAAATGATTACTTAATTGTAATCATATATGTAACGTATATTTGATGATCCACGTGTTATTTTTTATCGTTACGACAAGCTGGAGCAAAGTTGGAATTAATTACTTTAGATTTAATCTGTTTACGTTTAAATGACTAGATTATCCTTTTTAAAATGTTCAATCTAATTAGGAGATCACGTGATGGGTCATGAGGCGACAATAAGGCCATATCTCATTGTTAATAATCATCGTCAATCATTACAGATAGTTTTACATAAATTCTCTATTGATCATTTATTCATTACATAAAGTAACATCAACAGATACTCATGCTAAATTTTAGAGAATTCAATTATTAGTGAGAGTCTCTTGTATTAGGTACTTGATTCTGGTCTAATTACTGAAACAATATAGCATGCTTAACTTAGTATAATGCTTTAAATGTTATAACTCAGTAAAGCAATGTTTATAAACATATTATTACAAAATAATCAGTAATTTAAAAATTAACACAAATTACAGAAACACAGAAATTATCATATTGATTACTCCTGTGAATATCCTTGCAATCCATTAATGGCAAGAGATACCAATTGTAAGATGGTTGACTAAAAATCTAACTACATTTTTTGTGGAAATTTGGAAGAAAATGAAATTCTATGAACTTTAATTGTTTCTATATTTTCTTTCAAAGTCCGATGACAGTTTTTAAATATTTAATAGGGAAACTGATGAATTGTACCATTAATTGTTTTTTATAACTTCAGTTACTCACCACTTGACATTTTTCTGAATCAGCCAACTAAACTTGGTTGCCTTGGGTAATTGGGTAGATAGGAGACATGCAGACATAGTTTATCAACTTGCATTCTAAACTATCCATTAAAAATTCATAATATTATCTTAGTGGGAGAATTTCTTTTATAAATTTTGTAAGTTAATCACTTCATTACTATGGTAAAATAGGTGAGAGAATATATATATATATATATATATTAATGATAATCTTTTTTAAGATAACAATAGGGATAGTAAAAGTTTCAATTTATAATTTCATTAAATTTATAAGTTTATCTTTATAATTTTATTTTATATAATTATATTCTAAAGTTTATAATTATTTATAATTAAATCTCTACTACCAATTGGTGTTAAATCCAATTAATTAAATTTTATGTGGCTCGTCAAAATATATTTATTCTCATTAATTTTCATACAAAAAAATTGGTATTAGGATACAAGAAAGATAGGAAGGACATACTTCAATTGAATTATCAAGCAAAAAAACAAACAAACAATCTATGGAAACTCATTTCAAATCACATTATTTCCAAATTGAATCAACAAATGCATATAATAAAAATAATGCTAAAACTTTAAATCCAAGTGGGTTTGTTTCCTTAGCATTTTCGTTATTTTCTGATATAGTTCAAAATGAATACCCAAGTCATAACTATTTGGATCCTCGCAATGTTTGAGTGACTTCGAGCCTAAGCACTAAACCATAACGCTAGAGCCTGAACTTAATTTCAAGATCACAATCAGTCGACCTCGGCCCATAAATACTAGGTACACTAGGGACAAGTCAGCTCTGCAACAACGTCAATTGGTACGCTTAGAAATATGCACAAGTGGTGTGATCGCATCTTCAGCCACTAAGCAGAAATCATGTTCACAACATTAGCACTACCAAAACACATGGAAGCTCTTTACTCGCCTGAGAACATGATAACCAATGTGCTTAGCACCTATATAAATGTCAAGGCAATCCCTTTTCTAGGATATTCAATTTTACACCTTCCTGAGACTTTGTTAGAAAATTGACTTAAGCATCGAAGTGTATTTAGTGGATCACTTCCATTGTATATGACTGACCTTGTTACTTGTGCAAGTCTTTGCATCATCGGTTCCCTTTCTACTAATCATTCCCCTTCATAAGCATAGTTTCATTTGCTATCATCTATGACTTTCCCAACCACCTGAGCATTGCGACGCTCCTGTTCATGCTCCACTTGTGCTTTATCTTCGAAGGAGCACACCACCGTGATAGGGCACGAATGAGCCTTCTTAGGACCACATAATAGAGAAAGCTTGTAGAATCACTATGGAGCTTGAGTGAGATACACTGGTTGAGTAGGTTTGCCAGCTATAGGGGGAGTTGGAAACTCTTTGTTGTGCACAATCCAGCCTATTCTCCCTCCACCATTGCCCCAACCTTTAAGTCTTGTTCTAATCGAGGTAAAGCTAACATAAGGTGCACTGTATATATGCATTGTGCAACATGTTAAACCCAACATCAACCCCACCCAAAGTTCTAAACAACTCTCTTCTTTCCACGACAATAGCCACCCTCTGCGGTGGTTATGGCTACTCCCCTACTGTTGTGTTTTCCACAAGTGCATAGTGTATTGTAGTAAACACTGGCAAGTACAGGTCAAATCCCATAGGGATCTCTGTATCAATTACTAGAGTTTTACAATTCAAGCTATCTAAATCAATGAAAGATGTTAAAGATATTAAAGGAAACTGATAAGAAAGTTGTACTTAATTAATAGATGAACTTCAATTGTGAAAGCCTAGGATTGGGGTTCACCTTACTTATGGTCTTCAACAAATAGTATAAATTCTTCCTATTATAATTACTTGGATAATTGAGGATGGTTTAGCCTAAATTAATTACTAGCCTCTTTCCAAGTCTAATAATAGTACTCAAATTAACCTGATTGAATCTACTTTCGTGGTTTAGATTAATTTAAGCCCTTTAAGATTAGTGCCAACCAATTCAATCCTAAAAGAACTTAGTCTACTTTCACGATCAAAATTCCCTTAATCAACTGTTAGGATTCCGGTGATAATTTTCTACTTTCGGTACTTCAATTATCTACCTAATATTAGACAAAATGATGGCCAAACATTTTATCAAACACTTAGTAGGCATAACAGCTGAATCAATTAACACCAAATAATTACAATAAGAAATCAATCAACATAGCAACAAGAGACCATAAATGGGTTATTCCCAATCCTAGAATAGGAATCTACTCACTCATAATGGAAATCAAAAACAAATTCATCATTAATAAATAATTCATAATATGCAAATTCAAATGTAGAAGGATAAGAGTAGAGATTGGAAGAGACAAACCAGAATGCCAAGTGCTGAAATAAACTATAATCTTTAGAAAAGCTTCAATTCTACAAGTATTCTTTTTTCAAACAACTCAGAAAAATATCTTCGAAATAGAAAAACCTAGCTAGCCTATCTAAAAATTCTATCTCTCCCCCTGATAACTATGCTCATAATGGCTTAAATAGTAGGGCAATAAGACAAAACATGGATATATCCTAGGACACAGCTAGGGTGTGTTTCAGGCTAGGAAAGGAGAAATCTGAAGAATTGAGGCAACACCAAACATGGCCTAGCCATGTCCCAGGACATAGCTGTGTTTGGGGCTGACTTTCCTTATTCAATTATGTTCCGAAGAAGGGAGGCAACACTAAACACAGCCTAGTCGTGTCCTAGGACATAATCGTGTTTGGGGTTGGATTTCTTTGCTTCAATTGTTTTCCTTGCAGGGCTCCTCTTCTAGCTTCTTTTTGATCCAAATATGCTTCTAATCTTCACTTTTATCCTCCTTTCCAAGCTTTCATGCTAACCTACATAGAAAAGTACAAAACAAAGCACTATCAAGGAACAGAATACTAAACCAAAGCAAAAAGAGAAAAGAAATCATAAGTTAATAATGAATCAAGAGATTAAAATCAACATAATATTATGCATTTTGCCTACTTATCAACTCCCCCATGCTTGATCTTTTGCTTGTCCTCAAGCAAATCATAATACATGAATGCACATTAGGAAGGGGGAGAATTTACTCTCTTAATTCAAATAAGTAGATGTGGTACAACTAATTTTTCACCTAATCAGCAAGACATCAACAAATACATGAGTAAGCATTTAAAGGTTAGTCTTCACTCGACTAATATCAAATCTTGATTCCTATATTATACACCTCACCCCATTGTTACTATGGCTTTCATGCACCATAATGACTCTCAAGGCACTCAAGTAAGATCCTCATCCTTCATATCTCCCTAGATTGCCTTGCCCTTATTTATTCACTTATTTAATCATCATTTTTTTCATTTTTTTTCTTTTTTTTTTTGAAATTTTTTTCTTTTTCTTTTTTTTAATGAGTGTATTTTATGCTCCATCTCACTAAGGTGCAGGCATCTAGGTACTCATACTGAAGGCCTTTTTGAAACTTGAAAATTAGGTATTCAAAATGAAAATCTTTTTAGGTCTTTTTTTCTTTTTGATGTTGAACACCCTCATTCTTTACCTCTCCCTAACTTCACACTTTTATAATACTGAAATTCATAAAGTGCATCCAAATTACAGTGTAACAAATAAGGCATTTTTAAAGAAGCCTAAGGTTCAATTCTAGGAAAGAAAGACTAAATCAAGAATACTTATTCAAGGTCTATCTCAAATCAAGATTTCATGGGTTTGAAATTAATTATTTCCACATCTGCTCATTGGAAGGGTTATTAACTTTGTGAGTAGCAAAAATGAAACACAACTCAAAATGAAAAGAAAAATATTACAAAGCAACACTATAACTATGTACATAAAATAGACCAAAAGCCAGTCCCCCATGTTTAAATCCTACATTATTCTCAATGTAGCTAACAAATATAAGATCAAAGAGGAAGGGAGAAAAGCTTACCAACTTACCGATCTTCAGGTGGTGGTAGTGGTGGGAAGTTATGCTCTAAGTGCCAATTGCACAAGCTCTACATCATTTGGTAAAATTCATAAGGTAGAAATTTATAGAGCAGCAGGAATTCAAACACAGCAACAAATTTTATTGCATCAACAAAAATTCAGCAGAAATGCAACTTAAACAAAACTAGATAGAAGAAATAAGACAGAAATTATGCAGCAAAAATAGTAAAAATCAGGGACTATTAGCAAAACAACAAAATAGCAAAACATCAAAATAGCAAAATGAAGAAAAGCAATAAATAGTACCTCTCCCTCTTTTTTTTCTCATTTTTTTTATTTTTTGTTTTTTTTATTATTTTTATTTATATTTTTTTCTTTTTTTCTTCTTTTTTTTACTGCATGTGCTTGGAACATGGACACACCCTAGCTATGTTTGAGGCTATCAATTTTCTGCTACATGGTATACTTGGAACCCGGTTATGTCCTGGAACACACCCTAGCTGTGTTTGAAGCTGCCACCCTTTCCTTTCTTGCTTAAATCTGCATCAAAAATCTATCTTTAAAATGAAGCTTGGCACATAGAGATAAACCTACAATTCAACCACCAGAAATTTCAAAATTTCCAAAACTAAGAGCTAAAAATTGTAAAGCAAAGATAAACTAAAA
>JANHAO010006856.1:0-20814 GCA_026873985.1 Saraca asoca
ATGAAATGAGTTTAAATCAAATATTTTCTAACTATATTTTCAATGCATTCTCACAAGTTAAATTTTTATAAAAAAATTATTTTTTACTTTGTAAATCGATTTATAGAAGGAATTTTGTAGAATGTACTCAAATCGATTCATGATGAAAAGATTTTGAAAATAATCTTACCAAAATATTAGAAAATATTTTAAATTGATTAGGTAATCGATTTGCAATTTTTTTACATAAGAGGGTAAATCGATTCATACATCGATTCAATCATAAACTTCATCATGATCTTTGCAATAGAATTGATTCACAAATCAATGAGTTAGTTATAACCGCTATAAATAGATTCAAGACTCAAAAATTAGTTATTTTCAAAAGTCGGTTACAATAGCTATAAATATCCTCTCACTTTCATTTCAACACATAACTTCATATTAGTTTTCTTTCACTTTGAGTGCAAAAAACAAAGAGAATTCTTATACTTCATCTGATCTAACTCTACCTCTTAAAATCACATTTGATTAACAACTGGGATCAAATTCTATGAAGATTACATAATTGATTAATTTAGATTTTCATCTGAATTATTGGTATTGTTTTCTTTTACCCAATTCTTGGTTGTTTTTAGGTTTTTAAGGTTGATTAGAAACTAGAGATACAAGGAAAAGGTTGACCTTCCCTTGCATCTTCTTTTAGTTATAAGGTTGATTACAATAAAGTTGAAGGTGTAGTGTTATTGTATCTATAGGTTTTGTAAGAGCCTAGTGTAAATCTTGTTGTATAACTAGCTATTCAAGAGCCCACTTAAAATCCTATTGTAGTTAATAAAAGAGGTCATTTGGTTAAGGATTGATCCACTGGATATAGACTTTATCTATGGTATTAGATGAAGTTAAATCGCTTTATAAATTTGTGTTTTTTATTTATCTTTCTGCATTTTTCTTTACTACATTTTGCTATTTTGATTTTTTGCTGCATTTTTACAATTTTGATATAATTTTAATTTACTACATTCATGAATCAATTGAAATTTTATTAATTTTTAAACTAATTTAATTTGATCAATTGATAATTGAATTCCTAATTCTATTAGTGACTGCAATATTATCTTGATCTATCAATAGAATTTTATTAAAATACCTTGTGCAATAAGAATTCAATCTCTAAGTTAAAAGAGTATTTTACAAATGCAAATAAGGCAAGTTCTATACTTTTGGGACCCTTACATACCACCAATCACTAGTCACTATCATCCATTACCCTGCCTAATTTTGAGTAACTAAAAATATAAATTTGGAAGCGCACAAATTACAAAAATTATAGACAGCAGCTTCCTCAGTGATACAATAATATCTCAAATTCTTTAGTTTTTTCTTTTTTTAATGTTTTAGATTTGATTCAAGATGTTGTGAGTATATTATGATTTTTGCCAATAAAAGATCACAAAAATTACAAGATGAATAAAATATCATAACCTAAAACCAAAACACCTTTCACCTGAAAGCCTAGAGAGTACTACGTGTCTATATTTGAGATCTCAGTATTGTCTTCTATTATATTCTATCAGATATTTTGATATTATAGTAGAGAGGATGTTAAAACTAAGGAGGCAATTTTCTATTGTCACAATATAATAAAATGTAATGTTGAGTCTCAATGCTATGGTAAAACTAGAAATATTTTCATTTTCGGTTGGATGGATTGTCAAAAATATTGATACTTTGTTTGGAATTTTTTTTTTTAGAATTCAATTCATTTCAATAGAAATTATGTCAATTCATTTGTAAATGAATTTTATTGTTTGGAAACTATGTTAAAAATAATGATTTTAATTTATTTGCAAATGAATTTTATATGTTTGCAACATACTTAAAAATCCATTAAATTCAATTTAAAAGTAGAATTTTGATAGTATCATGATAAATAAAATATTAAAATGAGGGTAAAGTTTTTTAGATAACATGTGTCTTAAGTGAAATGAAATAAATTCTAGTGAAATACTTAATAAATTTGATAGATTGTGTTCAGTCCCATGGTGGTGCATAAAAAGATTAAAGTGGGGAAGCTAACTAAGTAGAATTAAGTGGATCTTGCCCTTTTCTCATTGGAGAATATATGTACGCCTTTGTTTAAATTAAATCTTTTCTTTAGGTAAAATATGTAGATAATTAATGATTAGTAATATGAAATTGGCAGATGTTAAAAATTAATAACAGAAGCAGCAAAGATATAAAAAAGAAAAATTAAGACATAGATTTTTAAAGTGGTTCAACTTAAATTGAAATTGCCATTCAAGTCTACTCCATTTGATCTTTCTTAATCGAAAAACCTCTTAAATTGAAATAAAAATTATTAGGATTGATAGGCTCTTGAAATGCCAGTCTTTACAACAAAACACACAAGAAACTAACATGCTTCTTGCTAACCTAGAAGAATTGGGGTCAGGCTCTTCTAAACATAAGGAAAAACACAAGATTAATAGGTTCTTGCTAACTTATACAAGATTTCTAAATCCTTAGAAATCTTAAAAACAAAAGGACAATAATAGAAAAGAAAAGGTAATACAATACTAGTGTTTAAGATAAAAATATCAAACTATCTAATGATAAGTTCAAGTGATCTTGATCCAAAAGCTTGTAAACAATTTTGAATTTTAGATGAGGCAGAGAGGAAATCGTGTATAGCTTTTAATCAGATGTTTTTGCAATGAAATTCTTAAAGAAGTTGCATGAAAAATCATTTATATAGAAATAGCAGTTAGGTAGTTACAATTGTTGTAACTGTCTATAATAGAATAATTGATTTTCAATTATTGCATCGAAATAGCATCGATTACAATATGTTATTTACTAACTCATCGATGTGGTAATCGATATGTAGTGTGCTGTACATAGCCTTCGCATCGATTACTACATCAAAGTAGCTATTTTTCCTAACTTTCGATAATCTCGATTACACTTTATGCATTAATGTGATTTTGATTTCTATGTGAACTTTTCACAAGTTCTTCAATGCATTGATGTACACATCGATTCATGATATAAAAAATTGTTTTATAAAATCTTATTCTTCAAATGATTTTCTACCTCATTGTTTCGATGAAAAATGTTTGGATCAAAGATCAATTAAGTTTATCTACAAGAGATCCGAAAAATAAAATAGAAAATAAATCCTAAAAAAATTGGTCTTGATTCTCTTGTACCAATGTTGTATATCTTTGAAACTTGAAAGCAATAGAAAAATAAGCAATGAAATATGATATAGATATATCAAATAAAAATGATTAAAAAATTGCTTTGTAACATCAAAATTGAGAAGTGTGAATGGCTTAGACTAATAAGTCTAATAGAATTCATAATAGTATAAATGTAATTAAAATATGAATTTTAAATGAAATGAAGGCTCCATTTGTTTTGATGGAAAATTTCTTCCGTAAGAATAATATCATTTCACTACAAGAAATAAGATTTTTAGTGGCAAAAATTTAATGACTAGTGTTATTCTTGTCACTGAAAGCAATGTTTTAGTGATAATATTATACTATTGCCACTAAATTATCAATGTTAGCGACAAGGTGAATTTATAGCTACAAAAAACAATAATTTTTAGTAATAGGTTTTATTTCTTATCACAATAGTTGTCACTAAAAATAAAATTATTGTACTTGCCAAAAAATTTAAGTTGGAGGGGAAATAATATGATTTTAGTAGCAATAATTATAGTCATTGAAAAAGTTTCTGGTGACAAAATAAATATGTTGATATTGAAATAAGCTTTAGTGACTATGTTAATTATCACAAATATTATATTTTTAGTGATGATATAAATATATTGACACTAAAAAGCTTTCGTGGCAATATTAGTTGTTCTAAGTACTATGTTTTTAGTGATGATAAAAATATGTTGTCATTGAAAAAAGTTTTCGTGATTATATTGGTTGTCATAGATATATGTTTTTAGTGATGACACATATATGTTGTCGCTAAAAAAAAGCTTTAGTGATGATATTGGTTATCACAAAGATTATTTTATATTCATATAAAATTTTTAAAATAGTCTTTTAAAATTTTCAAATATAATATTTTTTAAATACATATAGATAATTATTTTATAATATTAGAATCATACTTTATTCCAATTTATTGAAAATTTTAAATTTGTTATTATAAATATCAATGACATTTATTATATAAGAATGATTTAATGATATATTAAATGAATATAAATATTTATTATAAATTATTTAAAAAATTCAAATGATAATGCTTATTTGGAAAGTAGAAAATATATGTAGACTTGAAAATTTAAGAAATTAAAATAAGGAATAATATGTTACATGTAATGAAAGGTAATTATGTATCAAAAGAGACATATGTACTAGTGGTTAAGAAAATCATTTCATCCACAAGGTAGATTTTAGAGTGGTCAAAGGTTGTTCATTCTACAATCACGACCACCATTTATCATTTTAGAAACTTTCAATTATGAGATTTTTGGGTATGAGAATATTGTTGTCACTAAAAACTTTTTGTGATGAATTACTATGATTTAGTGATGACTTTTGTTGTCATTGAAATTTTTTTTTCTTGTATTGTTTACTTGCGTTTATAATTATAAAATATAGTGATTAACACCATTTGTCATCTCAAAAACTTTCAATAAAAGAATATTGTTGTCTTTGAAAATATTTTGTGTGAATTTTAAGATAACAAAAAATATTCTATTTGTCCAATGTAAAATGTAGGGAGTGTGGTCGAAAACAACATCCTCTATTTTAAAGAGAAAGTTGTTTTCCCCTATTATCAATGGAAATTGGCATGGCACAGTGGGCTGACAAAAGTCCAGAAGAAGCTGAACCCAACTGAGAGATGAGCTCGCCAAATCACTATGCAAAAGCCTTAAGCTTGTTGAAGACCCGAGCTTGCTGGCTAAACTAGTTCGAGGTTACGAGCCAATGACATCCTCAGCAAACAAGCTCAAGCTCACTGGAATGTAGCCTCACTTAGCCAAATGCCCACTGGGGTAGATCACGAAGATGACATACCACTTACACTACCATTTTGCAAATATGGCCAATCGGGTCCCACTCGTAGAAAATAACCTGCAGAAGCCAGTCTCTAGTACCTGAGGCATTCTTGTACATTTAATATTTGATGTAACAAATGTACATTTAATTTAGTTCCATTTGTACCCCTCCATGCTTTTATAAATGGGGGGCTAAAGTCATTGTAAAAGGGGAGAGCAAGAGAGAATACTAGCAGAAACTCTGCCAGAAGCCATAGCAAAACACTATAAACTTTCTTTCACATTAATAGAATTCCTCCATAGACGTAGGGTCTGGTGCTATTTGGATTTATCTAAATCTCATTAAACCATATGTATTTCTTCCCTCTCCTCCTCCCTCTTACCGCCCAACACCCTTCTCATCGCCTCAACAATCGAGAAACAGTTTAAGTCCTCAAAGAATCCCCTTCGTTGGCTAGATATGGATCACATTGAAAACAACCGTCAACATTTTGGCATGCTTGGTGAGACCCTTCTGTTCTCTGGTTAATTTTGTTTAGATTAAAATGGCAAGAGGAAAGGCCATCAGGAAGTTAGATGCTATCATCAGTTGGCTAGAAGGTCACACTGCCAGCTCCTTTATCGCCAGAACTGCCAATGGTTTGGCCTCCCCGATTCACCACTTACCCGTAGTTACTACCCTTGAGACAAATGAAGCTCAAGCATGACACCAATGCCATGAAGCATTTGAAGGCTTAATGAGGAGGATGGTTAAAGCGTTCCAAATGTTGGCTTAAGCACAGGCCCAAGGTGCGTAAAGACAAGTTGAAGTTATCACACATAGAAATGTCCCTAAGCAACAAGGAGCTAGAACTTTGAACAGAGCCAGTCATGAGTATGTCTCGGATTGTCCCCCACACGGCAAATAGGATACAAGAAGCCACCAAGATTCCAACTAAAAATCTGAAGGATCACTACTGATGGTGGAGGAATTGTTCCAAAGGGTGAAATAACTAGAGGCACACCCTTGAGCTTGAGGTGACCAGAGTCACATCAAGGAATGAATTCCCTTCTCAAGGAAGGTTGAAATGTAGCCTCTCCCTTAAAAGCTCAAGATTCCCACCTTCCCACTATACAATGGAGACAATGACCCTTGTAATCACTTGGATATGTTCAATGATCAAATGGACCTTTGGACATGCAATCCCCTTATCAAGTGTTGCATTTTTCACATTACACTGGGTGATGCCCCCCAAGCCAGGTTCAAGAATCTCCCAACCCACAGTATCAATAGCTGGGAGGACTATCAGCAAAAATTTCTTGATCACTACAGGGCAATAAGGAGACAGCTCGCACTCCTTTGCCATCTTGCCACAATCTTCTAGCACAAGCATGAGTCTCTGAAAGACAATATTGCTTGTTTTAGGTGCAAGATCAACAATATAGAGAGCCCGTCCGACAAAAGCATTTTGATGCTGATATCTACTGAACTTCACAAAGGTAACAAACTATACAAAAGTATATACAAATCCCCAGTGGCAAACCTGAGAGAGTTTTACAATCGAGCTACCAAGCAAATCAAGTGAAAGGAGACATTTAGTGCGAAGAAGCCCGAATTGGATGGCTCAGGTCAAAGTAAGAAGAGGAATAGTCACAAGGATGCAAATAGCGGCTCCAACCTCTAACTCGCAAAGAAGACCAAGGCCGAGCAACCTCAACAACTGGCCCATCACGAGCACTACATTATCTTGTCAAATACACCTAATCGGATTTATGTAGCAGAAAGGAATAAAGAGGATTTTGGGACTCCCACTCCCTCGTGGGTACCTCATGTAGGCAAAAATATGAATAAATTCTACACTTATCACAATGAGGTGGGACATAACACTTCAGATTGTTGAGCTTTCAAAGATACCATTGAAGACTTGATTAAGAGAGGGCGTTTAAGAGAGTATGTGTTGTAGCCTGTAGCGTAGCAGCCTTCTTGACCTCAATGGGACCTTGATTAAGAGTAGCCAGCTGCAATGAGAACTATATATTGAGCTTGTAATTTGACACACAACGATGACCCAAGCTTTATGTAGATTAGTCCATGTAGATTGTCCTAAAATTCTTGAAAACATTTGACTTGGTGTTGTGATTCTGAGAAATGCAAACTAAGTCTCAAGTTACGATTGAGTGTCATAGTTAATGCAATGAATTTTGTAGCTTTTGTGCATCCTAGTTTTCGTAGCTTCCATGTGACCAAGCTTCCGCAGCTCTTATGTGATTTAGAGCTCATGCGTATGAGTAACTTTCTTAGCCACCATGTGTGCACAGCGACCTTATTGCATATACGAGCAACTTTCTTAGCCACTATGTGTTACAATCTTATCACACATGTGAGTAACTTTCTTAGCCACCGCATATGTGCAATTAAAAGCTTGTGTGTATGAGCAACTTTCTCAGCCACCGTGTGCACGGAGCGGCCTTACTATGCATATAAGCAACTTTCTCAACCATCATATATACGTGACCTAAACTTTGTAGCAATCATGTGAACTAAATTTCACAACTCTCATGTGACCACATGCTTTAAGCACTATACGACCTACTCACATATTGCTCACTTACATGTAGACCAAATTTATCTTTGAATCAAAAGCATTTAGTTATTTTTATGCCAAATTAATGTTTATCGTCTGAGAATTGCAGGTCAAATAGCTAAGTACTAAAAGAAAAAAGGAGAAGATTTTTATTCATTAAAAGGCCTCAATGAGGTAAAATTACATTCGAAGGTGTTAAAATACAAGTCAGAGGAAATTACAGCTAATTCTTTATGGAAGAAAGATTAGCGCATAAGAGGAAAACTCCCACCAATCAGAAGGTAGGCTGTCGAGGGATAAGCATATGCCAATTAGAAGCTCGCCAACTAGCCTAAGTCACTAGCTTTCTTCTTCCAGCCTTGACTCCTGAGGTTAGGAGAGCTCGAGAAAGCCCACCAAAGTGATAGAAAAAGAAAAACCTCACAATCATGAGGATGTAATCCGAGATCCGTACAAGATCTCTCCACATTACTGGAGAAGTTGTATCTTCGAAGCTTCTTATGCAGCAGGCCATACACACCATGACAAAAGGATAAAATGCCAAAAATAAGGGAGGCTTGTCAGGGACTTTCATAGTTTGCTCAGTGAAGAAAAGAGACTTCTCCTGCCTTAAATAAAACTAAGTCCAGCCTCATCGAAGGGTCAATATGAATCCCCCAACCACTCTTATTTAATGGTTTGAAAGAAAATGAGGCCGGAGCACTAATAACCACAAGACGTGTCTTACCTAGAAAAATGAAATGGCATGTTGACTTAAAAAATTCTAACTATGCAATCGCCTATGGCCCAGATTAAAAATATCTTTTGGTTCTAGACCTGCGTGGGCTAAATGAGGGCCCAATAGCAAAAACTTATCCATATGGCATTTTGAGTCTCATATGGCCTTAGTTAGCTGAATTAGCAACTCGCAAAGGGAAACAGGTGCACAAGATAAAGGCTAGGTTACAAAGTATCACGGTTGCACATGCTTTTGCTAACAGAAGTATAACTCCTAGTTTGCAAGGAAAATTGAGAGTTGGGGGGCCAATGTTATTAGTAGAAATTGGCACAACACAGTGGGCTGGAAAAAGCCCAGAAGAAGCTAAACCCAACTGAGAGATAAGCTCACCAAATCACTGTGCAAAAGCCTTTATCTTGTTGAAGACCTGAGCTCGTTAGCTAAACCAGCTTGAGGTCACGAGCCAATAACATTCTCAATGAACAAGCTCAAGCTTGTTGGAACATAGCTCACTCAGCCAAATGCCTATTGGGGCATATCACGAAGATGACATACAACTTGCACTGCCATTTTGCAAATACGGCCAATCAAGTCCCACCCACAGAAAGCAACCTATAGAAGCCAATTTCTAATACCCTAGGCAGTCTTGTATATTTAATATTTAATGTAATAGATGTATAGTTAATTTATTTCCAATTGTACCCCTCCATGCTTTTATAAATGGGGGCCTAGAGTCATTGTAAAAAGGGAGAGCAAGAGAGAATACAAGTAGAAACTTTGCTAGAAGCCATAGCAAAACTCTATAAACTTTCTTTCACATTAATAGAATTCCTCTGTGGATGTAAGGTCTGGTGGCGCCCAGATTTAGCCAAACCACATTAAACCCTGTGTATTTCTTCCCTCTCCCCCTCCCTCTTGCCGCCCAGCACCCTTCTCATCACCTCAATAATCGAGAAACAGTTTAGGTCCCTAAAGAATCACCTCCATTGGCCCAATTTGGATCAAACCAAAATCCACCGTCAACATCCCCTAAAACTATCACATCATACACTATTTTTTAATCACAAGGTATATAGGTACCATGAAAGTGTTTTACATAATACAAGCAAATGAGATTTTTCTATAGAAAATGTTTTCTAACAAAGTGGAGTCAAAATGAAATGAAATCCTCTTTCACTTAAATCCAAACATTACTTAAAAAGATATTCATCTCAAAATGAAATAAAATTATGTTTTTAACCATTCCAAACAAAGGATAAATTCAAACTTTGTATGTTGTGAATTTTTTACGTATACAATAATTTAACTTAAATTTATTCAATTTATTCATTAATTTTGATTATGTTTAAATTATGCTATACGTAATAAAAAGGACATGTTTATAAAAGGCAAAATGTAAAATATTTAAGAACTAATGTATGATTCTTATTACAAAAGAAATTTACAACTTTACTTTGCATCACTTATTGTAGAACAATATGTTAAAATTAAAATTAACATTAAATTACTTTACCATTATTAATAGTGGTGGAGGGAGTGGACTTGTGGGGGACATGATTCCAAAAAACTTGATACTTTCATATTTATGTATAATAATTTTATATTATTCCACTTAAAAATTTAAAAATTATATTTATTTCATAAAATTTTGACACTTTATTCCCTTGAATTAAAAATCAATTTTTAATTAAATGATAATTTATTAAAAATTTAGAATATTTAGTTCTTATACCTAATTTTTGTTGTAAGTTGGTACTTTTGATCACTTTCTCATTAGTAATGTATGCATGTAGATAACTACTTATTGTTATAGCTTATCAATTGTTAGTGTTTAAGTTTTCAACATTTTTACTTACTTTAAATGGCAAATGGCTTAGAGAAAATTGGAACATTTCAACAAGTTTTTGGTTTTTAAAAGAAATTGATGAGTCATATGTTTATCACTTCATTAGTTATTAAGTATATTGTCCTATTCACAAGATACTAAAGGAGAAATGACATAAAATATCAAATTAGAAATGAAAAATAATTACAATGATATAATTTCAAACTTTTAAATTATAGAAACATAAATAGAAATTGAGATAAAATATGGTTCTAATTCAAAACCTTTAAATCATAGAAAACTAATTAGAAATCAAATTAAAATATAGAGAGCAATAGAGAAGTTTAACATAGAATTAATTTCATAAAAGGTAGTTTTAGTGGCCCAAATAACAATAATGCTCTAGGCACATGTGTAAATGAATAATCATGACAAGACATATATAAAATTTCATTTATTATTATATCCATGTTTGTAATGTTGCTTAACTATTATCTTTCATAAAAAAAAAAAGACACCATTTACTTCAGGGTATTAGGATAAATAGCAATATTTTCATATTGAAAAAGGAATTTGAATTTGGAATGTTTCAATTTTATATATAGAAAAACTGAAAAGGTGATATTCTTGATGAATGCTCATTTCTTTTCATGGAGTTATGAAAAGTTATGACCCTTTATGCAAACTTTTTCATCTTTTATATATATCAGAAGATTTCAAGCTATAATCATAAAAAAAAAAATTCTATCAGCATTTTGTACCAATACTACTGTTATTATCTTTATTCTTCTTTTTCATTTGCTATACATGCAAGCCTACATAAAATCCAATTGAGGGAAATTCTATTGTATGCTGATATAGGATTTCAGGTAGTTGGTTGAATCCTCAAGGAGAATTGCTAGAAACTCGTCAGCATTCTCATCAAGAGTAGGGGCAATATCTCCCTAGGTTAATGAAATCCTCACATCTCTGTGCAAAACTAGTTCAATATATACATCATTTATCTAGTGCTGTTAATTTTTCTAACAATCTAAGGAGATATTGAAGATGGCATCAGGATCAAGTATCAGCCATTACAATGCTGAGCATGGATTACATATCGGATGGACCATTTTAATGGATGAAATTATGCCTATCGGATGAGAAGATAACGTTTCTTCTCACCACATGAAGATCACATACATTCTTGACCCAAAATTGCCACCAATATCAGACCTTCAACTGAATGAAATTGTGGAAATCACAAATAACTGCAAGAAGCATGAGGAAAATGTGTTACTTTGTTGTGGCCACATGAATTCACTTTTGAATCATCTCTATGATCTCTACACACCGATGAAGTCACTTTTAGAAATTTGGATTGCCTTGGAGAAGAAATATAGATTGACAAAAAAGGTGCAGACAAATTCCTTATTATGAATTTTTTTTGAATTTTCTATGATTGATAACCATTCGATTTCGCATCAAGTAAAAGAACTCCAAATTCTTTTCTCTAAGTTGATAGACTTGAAAGTGAAGATTTTGAAATCATTTCATGTGGGGGCAATAATTGTAAAAATACCTTCCATATGGAATAATTATCGGAAGAAACTTTTACACATGACAAAGTCTCTGACTTTGGAACAATCTCATGCATATCTATGAATCGAGGAGGATACTTGTATTTAAGAACAAGAGGTGAATAGAGATCCAAAGCCAAAGGTGAATTTTATCAAGTGCAAAGGAGGCAAGAATTAGAAGAACATCAATGCTTTGGATTTTGGCCTTGACTGAAGTGCTATAATTATGGCAAGACTAGACATTTCAAACGAGATTACTTCAAGAAGAAGAAGCCGGATGACAGAAAGGCTCATTAAGTAAATGTGGAAGAAGTTGACATGGCAAATATTATAGCCATGGTATCAGACATAAAAATTAGCATGGTTATGGAAGTTAACATGGAAATGGTAGAGAAGTCTACTTATTAGTGGTATGATTCTGGGCTTTGGTATATGTTTGTAATGATAGAGCACAATTTAAGGCATATGAAGTGGTAATCAAAAATGAAGAATTCATGATGGGACATCACAAGACATCAAGCACCCATGAAACTTCAATTTTCTTCTAGAAAGAAGATGACTCTAATGAATGTACTACATATTCTAGAGATAAAGAAGAACATTATTTCAGCATACTTATTGTGTAAAAGGGAGATTAAAATTGTACTTTAGTCTAATAGGTTTGTATTGACTAAGGGGAGACATTTTATTGGGAAAGGGTATGCATGTGATGGAATGTTCAAACTTAGTATCAATAATTATTCTATTATTTTTTTATATATGATTAATGATGCAAGCATTTGGCATAAACAATTAGCACATGTTAATTTCAATACTTTAAAATTCATGGCAAAAATGGTTTGATCACATGTAATGATTTCTCTCATGACAAATGTGAAATGTGCATTCAAGAAAAAATAACTAAGAAACTTCTCTTAAAAGTGAAATATGAAATGGACTTCTCAATGTTGTGTATAGCAATATTTGTGTATTATATCACATTTAACTAGAGGTAATAGATATTTCATTACTTTCATCGATGGATATTCTCACTATACACATGTTTACTTGATTAAATATAAAGATGATGCATTTGTTATGTTTAAAGCTTTTAAATGTCTTGTTGAAAATCAAACTAACAAAAAGGATCATAGTGCTCTAAAGTGATAGGGGAGATGAATATTTTTCACATGATTTCATTGATGATTACGAAAAGCATGGGATTGCACCTCAATCTAGCATTCCATATACTCCTCAACAAAATGGCTTAGTGGAAAGGAAAAATAGAGCATTAGTGGATATGGTAAATGTCTTTCTAATAGGAGCCAAGTTACCATTTAATTTATAGGGAAAAACACTTCTCACAACTTGTCATCTATATAATCTAAGAATACAGGGTTCTCTCCATATGAACTATGGAAGGGTAAAAAATTGAATCTCAATTATCTTAAGGTTTGGGGTTGTTTAGCCTTTATAGGGTTCCCAACCTAAAAGAATGAAAATGGGTGCTAGAACATAAGATGTGGATTTCTTTAATAATAACTTTATTGGAGATGAGTCTACTAGCATGGTGATAAACATAATTTATACAAAATTTATATTCATTCATACATAGTCTTTTTTCTTGTTTATATGCTTAATTCGACACTTGAGATTGATTTTGTGGTTTGCTAAGTTTTTATGCTTAATTGAATTTATTTAATAAATTTACACTATTTTAGATTGCTTTAGGTTTTTAGACATATATGGAGTTCTGAACATTGATTTTGGGTGATTCTTATGTCCTTGCAAAGCTAAGGGAAAGAGCTAAAAATATCATTAAGAGCCTAAGGCCTAATTCAATTATTTAAGAGGTTAAATAAATCCTAGAAATTGGAACATAGTGCAATGCTATGACCTAGATCCAATTTCAATGTTTTCATCATGAGTGGAGCTCCACCCATCATTTTGGAGGAAACTAAATCCCATTGGATAGCCAATATCCTAACCTAAAAATTTTACGAAGGTCTTGAAGGAAAACTACACATTTTTGAACTAATTACATGGTTGTGAACATAAGTGCTTAAATCTAGTATGAGGTTGAACTACTCTAAAATGTTGTCTCAGTTTTTAGCCCATAACTTAAGCTAGGAATCACTTTTTTTTTTATTCAAGGTTAAGTGCATTGAAATCTAAGTGATGTACCTATATTTCATATGAAGAGTATCATGTCTAAGTAGGTATCCTTCCAACAATACATTAAGCCTATAAATAGTTCACTATGCCTTTATTATAATAACTTTTAGATCACTAATTTTGGGAGGAAAGGAGCTCTTCTAGGTTAAGATTTCAGCCCTAATTAGGTTTTCTCTTTTCCTTTTGTTTATCTTTTTATTTTTATAGTAATGTGTAACTAAATCTTCATCTCAATCTAAGAGAATTTTTCTCTAATTTTTTAATTGATTGTAATACTTGCTCTTAATTCCAATATATTCCTATTTTGATTCTATCATTTTACTATTTATAATTTCTATGGATTATTAATTAAGGTGGCCAATTAATTAGCTATGCATCATGATGTAACACTAGCCAAATTTCTAAAGGCAATTCCATTGTTTGTGGCTGTTCAGCTTTTGGGTAGCAATAGGGTGATAATTTACTGCTAGGATAAATCAATTCTCTTAGAGAATTAAAGGTAATTAGTTAGGTTGTTGCTAGGGTAATTCAATTAATTGGACTTGATGTTTTTAGAATTTAATGCTATTAGTAAATTGGTTAGGATACTTGACTTTGACTGATTTAACAATAAGAGTCAATTAAGTGCTAGGCTTGATCGGCAAATTTAGAAGAAAATTAATAAGGATTAATTAGATGCTAAAGTTAGTTAATATCTTGGCTAGGTGATCAAAATAGGAATGAAACAATAGTGTTAAAGATCAATCATGTAATTAGTTACAAGAATCCCTTGGATTGAGCTTTTCTCCATTTGATTTTATTTCAATTTCAATTTTGTTTAGCTCACATTCTAATTATTTCATTTAATTCCTAGCCTATTTAGTATCCAAACCCCCTCCCCATTTTATTAATTTGTAACATGTAGAAATCAACCTCCATTCTCTATGGACATGACCTGCATTCACCTTAGTTGCTAGCTTAGGTAGTTCACTACTATTTTTGGCTGGTTTTGATAGCCATCACACTGCTAATGACAATCCAAATCTAGCACAAGCATAAGATTGTGAGACTAGCAAAGATTTCATTCTAATGATTGAAAATGATTCCCTTAAATCTTTGTTTAAGCCTCGACAAAGTCAATGGCTTAGGAAAGAAAAATCATTGAGTCTAGAATTTATTTTCTCATAGTCTATTCTATTTCTTATTGAAGGGGATAAGGAGACAATTTTTTAGAAAATACCTATGGTGTTGAATCTTAGGGGCGATCTTATGACGTTTGTCAAGGTAATGGCATTTAGAGATTCAAGCTTCTAGAATGAGCTAATAAATGATGAGAAAGACTCAAATATGTCAAATAATACTTAGGTTCTCACTAATTTGTCTCTTGATTCAAAACTGACTGACTGTAAATGGGTATTTCAGAAGAAATGTAATACTGATGGTTCTTTGAAAACCTTTAAAGCAAGACTAGTTGCCAAAGGGTTTCGTCAAAAGGAAGGAATTGATTGTTTTGACACTTACGCACCGATGGCTAGAATAACATCAATTCATGTATTATTGGCCTTAGCATCTATTTATGGGCTTGTTGTGCATGAAATGGATGTTAAGACAACATTCTTAAATTGGGACTTAGATAAGGAGGTTTATATGAAGCAATCAAAAGGTTTTGTTCCTCTAAGTTAAGAGAAAAAAGTTTGCCAACTATTGATAGCATTGTATGGAGTAAAGTAAGCACCAAAGCAATGCCATGAGAAATTTGATATTACCATTTTGTCTCATGGTTTTCAGGATAATATTGCTAACAAATGCATATGCACCAAATTCATTAAAGATTACTGGGTTTTCATTTGACTGTATGCAGATGATATGTTAATTTTTTATACAAATTTCAATGGGCTTAATGAGACTAAGATGAAAGACATGGGTGAGGCCAATACCATTCTTGGTATTAAGGTGAAGAGGCATGCAAATGGCTTTGCATTAGTCAATCCCATTGTACCAGGAAAATGCTTGAGAAATACAAATATTTGATGATTAATGAGTATAACACTCCTTATGCTGTCTTTTCTCATCTTGTTGAAAATATTAAAGAAAAGTGGCACAATTGGAATATTCAAATGCCATCAGAACTCCCATGTATGCTATGCATTGCACTTAACCCGACATATCCTTTGCGATACGCAAGCTTTCTCATTTTATGAGTAATCTTAGAAATCAACATTGGGTTTAAGCAAGTTTTTAGTTTTTTGAAGAAGACAATTCACTATGGATTCTATAATAGATATCTTATAGTATTTGAAGAATACTCTAATGGAAATTGGGTTTCTAGATTGGGAGACACTAAGTCTACAATTAGGTGGATTTTTATGTTGGGTGGAAAAGTCATGCCTTAGGCAAGTAAGAAACAAATTTGCATTACATGATCCACCTTGGAAGTCGAGTTTTTAGCTTTAGATGTTGCATGTCGAGAGGCAAAGTGGCTATATAACTTGTTATTAGATATAATTTTATGGCCATAGCAGATGCCACTTATCTTATGGAGATGCGATAATTAGGCTATATTGTTTGCAGCCTATAGTCCTATGTACAATGGAAGGTCTAAAATAATAAGCTTGAATCATGATAGCATTCATCATTTGATCTCTAACGAAATTGTCACCATTGAGTTTATAAGATCCAATTCAAACTTAGTTGATCCTTTTACAAAGGGGTTGCCAAAGGAAATATTGTCAAAGACATCAGCCAGAATGAGATTGCAACCCTTTCTACAAGCTGCTAGCAATAAGAACCCAACCTTTAGCAGATAAAAAATCCATTTTCAAGGTTTAATGGGATAAACAAGTTACTACTTATGATGGAATCTGAATAAGGGAAGGTTTCATATATCAATTTTCTGGCAAAATCTAGTGCATATCTACTATGACCATAGAGGATGAGTGTATTGCTCTTAATAAGACTGTGTTTGTCTTTTGCCACTACGGCACCTATGTACCGAGGTGTGTTTAGAGTATCAAGTATTTGAGTATATGGAGTGGTGCTGCTCCTAGTAAGAAGTTTGAGGTCAACTTTTATAAATACTTATGAATTAGAATGGAGCACATGACCATTTAAGTGCTTTATATCTTAGTACATTGGTCTTTGTAGGGAGGACACAATATGTGTAGGGTATGTCCATTTCTAACACAAGGATTCATGGTTTAAGCTACGTGCACCATCAATATTCATTAGAGGCCTGATATTGCTAATTGATGGTTTCATCCTAGTGACACCATCTTGTATCTACATTGTTGTCATGTATGGTGGTATTGGAAACATCGCAATCTAGGAGAGGATTGCTAGAATAGATTGTGATGTTTCTAGATTGAAAAAAAAAAATATATATATATATATATGGCAAACCAAAATGGTGACATTCTTGATGAATGCTCATACCTTTTCATGATTAGAGTTTTGAAAAGTTGTGACCTTTCATGCAAATTTCTTCACATTATATATATATAAATAGATTTCAAGTTATAATCATCCAAAAAAGAATTTCTTATGCCTTTTGCTTCAAAATTACTGTTGTTATCTTTGTTCTTCTCTTTCATTTACCACATATACAAGCCTATATAGAATCCAATTGAAGAAAATTCTATTATTTGCTAACTTAGGATTTCATGTGGTAGGTTGAATTCTCAGAGAGAATTGCTAGAAATCCATTAGCATTTTCATCAAGGTTGGAGGCAATATCTCCTTAGGTTAGTGAAATCTTCATGCCTTCATGTCAAACTAGTTCAATATTTACATCGCTTATCCAGTGTCATTAATTTTTCTATTGTAGAGTCAACAATTATTGGTAATTTAATAAATTAATTTTTCCAAAATATTTATATATACAGAATTTAGAGATTTTATCTACCACACATCACGCATATAATTATTTAAATTGTGTCATGGTGGAAAGCTAGTTTTAGAAGGCGGAAAGTGGCAAATCCTAAAAGAATCCTAAACAAATGGCTATAATTGGCATTTGCATCTTTATCTGTGAGCCAATACCTAGACTTATCCTGTTTTGGAGAACAGTTCTTTTTGCAAAGAATATTGTGAATTGCCCATTTGGGTAGGGAATCCAGCAAAATGCTCTCGATGCCTTTTCTTTCTTCCCGTCTTTTTGTTGCATGAAATGACAAAACAGCAAGTTTGCGGAAGAGAATTCCCTGTCCTTTCCATTTACGCTTTAATATTTTCTATCTTCTCCATTTTTTTGCCATATCTTTTTTATTTATTTATATCAACAAGTTATTTAATATGTATATATATATAATATTTTAAATTTATACTCAAAACAGTAACAAAAATTATCAAGACAACATTAAATATTATTACATCAATAAAAATATTGACATATCATTTTTTTTATGTAATTGATTTTGATGAGAATTAAATTTAATCTTTCGATCAAATTATGTAAGTCTCTTGTCATTTTATTGAATTTTCATGCTATATCATTTGTCCATGTCTCATTGCATATCAATTTTCATCAAGTTACATTTTTCATACAACATTTTGATATGTTTAATAAATGTTAAATTACTTGCACATTTTTTTTTAAAAAAAATTGAATCAAATATAAACTTTATCCTCATATTTTGACAAATACATTGAAACTCCTTTCTTGATTACAAAGGCAATGCCATTTGAATTGAGGATTGAATTGACTATAGTGCCCTTGCCATATTGATGTACACTTGAGGTTTAT
The DNA here is from genome assembly GCA_026873985.1 of Saraca asoca. Lineage (NCBI taxonomy): Eukaryota > Viridiplantae > Streptophyta > Magnoliopsida > Fabales > Fabaceae > Saraca > Saraca asoca. Next base: position 18,555 of record JANHAO010006856.1, read on the forward strand.
TATTATTATTTTTTTAATGACATCCCTTTTTATTATATGAAGATGATATGTGAGGAAGGAGTATGCATCAGCCTTTTTCCTTTGTTTCGACAATGTACAAACAATTTGCACATGAATTTCTAATTATTATAGTTTTCGTTGTTTATATAATTGTTAACGTCGGATTCTAGTTATGATCTAAACTCCGGCCAACAGGGGGATTCTTCAGGATCTCTAATCTACATCCGGTTTAAGCATGGCAGAGCGATCAAATAAACAAAGAAGGAGGGAAGAGTAGTTGGAAGACTCAGGGTTTTATGTGGTTCGGCCAAATCCGGATCTTACCAGACCTTACGTCTACGGTAGCATGTTATTGTGATGGTATTTTTACAAAGTTACAACACTCTGGTTCTTTCTTTTTCTTCTGGCAGAATTTCTACCCGTGTTCCGGGATCTTTCTCTACAAATGGCTCCTTCCTCATATTGATAGAGGAGAGGAGGCCATAATGGTAATTTCATGTGCAGTAAATATGTTACATCAATATTTAATGTACAAGACAACATACACGGACTAGATCTCCTTTTTCAGCTACTACAGATTGCCCTCTGCAGGCGGACTCCATTTGTCTATTAGGACAGGACATGATTTGGTCTTCTGTTTGGCGAGCTTCAAGTCGCTGATCGCACTTCGCTAGATGGATTGCACAATCCGGGGCCATGTTCATTATTATGAAAGAGGGGTCGAGCCCCACAAACTTGAGCTGATGAGGTCGCTTTGCGGTGCGACCTAGTGACTAGGCGATCTGGTCGCTTCTCAAGCTAATTCTCTTGTTACTTTCGGGTTGCTCGCAAGTTTGTTCAGGTCGAACCGATTTTTATATATAACAATAATAATATTATTACCATTTTTATTTAAATTATGATCACTATGTTGTAATTAATAAAATTATAAATAAAATAAAATAATATGATTATTATAAAATAAAATTATAGAAAATAATATATTCGTAATATTGCAGCCATTACGAAAGTTGCGGTCCAAAACTATGGTAACATCACAATAGTATTAAAAAATATCACTCAAGCTGTCCTCACATGTATCTCAATAAAAACTTCAATCCACGACTTCATAATGTTGATGTGATTTTCAAACCGATCCCATTCGAAATATGGTTTTTCTCTAATCGTTGGGTTAAAATCAAGTACAATTCTGTAACCTAATTCATTTCACAACTGCAGTATCCTATAAACTGGAACCTAGCTGATTGGGGAATCCAAATTGGAAAAATTGGAGAATTTTATAAGATGGGTATGCAAGCGTTGGTCTCCATTTTACTTTTATCCATCCATCGCTGACCACATGCGCAACTTTTCCAACTGCTTGCTAATGCCTTTTCTACCTGTAAAATAAAAATGAATTGATCTTTTTTAAGGCATATAAAAATTACATTTGCTTCCTCTTTATTAAAAATTAAACCTTTTATTCCAATTAAGGTTTCATTAGGAACATAATAATATATTTTTTAAATATTTATTTATTAAATAAAAAAGAAAAATTTTAAATCGAATAATATTTAATTACTATATTATCTTAAAATAAAAATAAAATTTTTGTTCAATCTAATTAAAAACTAAGAGTATTGCAACTCAGTTTTCATCAAAGGAAATCAAGAGTTAAAGGTAAAATTACAATTCTCCAATATTTTTTTTTCTTTTTGATTTGTTGCATTTTATTGTTCATATTTAAAACTAGAATTTTTCACTTAAACACACAATTTTTTGATATTTACTCATCATTTTTTGTTTATTTATTAAATGTATAATTCTTTTTATTTATTTATTTATTTATAAGGTGTGAGTAACAATTTTTTGATTTCCTTTAGTTATAAATCCAGTTTTTTCTCTTTTTTTTTTATTGTTAATTTTCATATATGAATGCAACTTTTGGAGATTTTTTAAGATATGAGCTTAATTTTTTAATATGATACAAACAATTTTTTTTTTGTTGCAGGCCATTTCTTTGTTTGATTTTTCTTATATAATAAAAGATGAAAACAAAATTATTATTATTGTAAGGAATTTTGCTTATAAATACTTTATTTTGATCGAAAAATCTTAAAAAGAAGAGTTTCATACCATAGATGTTTTTTCGTATTAATTGGTCAAATTACACTATTCAAGAAAGGAAAATAGCTGTTTAATAGAAAAGTCACTGAAAAATTTAATGTGTATTTATATATAACGTGTTTTATAATTAGAGGAGAGGTCAGTGTATGATTCT
>JANHAO010006857.1:0-20829 GCA_026873985.1 Saraca asoca
CTATAGAATTTCTTCTAATGAATCCAATTGACATCACACTATAAATATACAATAACACAGTTGAAAGTAAGTCATTTTGGACCTTTAAAAGCTTAGTGAGAGGACAATTAAATGAGTGAAATATTTTGTTATCACTCAACCCATATACTCCTTCAGCTACTAAAAAGTGACCTTATATTGCTTGATCCACTCAAAGTGTTTTGCTTTCTTCAACACATCAAAGAAAATGATGCACTTCTCTGTAGCTTCCGGAATGAACCTGTTGAGTGTTGTGACTTGGCCATTAAGGCTTTGTACATCCTTGATTCCAATCGGGGATCTTATGTCAATGAGTGCCTTGGTCTTTCCCAGATTTGCCTCAATTCCCTTATTATTAACCATGAATCTGAGGAACTTTCCCAAGGCCACCCTAAAAGCATACTTGTGTGGATTTAACTTCATCTAAATTCTCCTCAGAATGTGGAACGTTTCTCATAGATCACGAACATGGTCAGTGACCTGTTCAAACTTCACCAACATATCATCTACATACACCTCCATTGCCTTTCTGATCTGTTCCTTGAACATCATATTAACTGACCACTGGTAGGTTGCCTCTGCATTCTTTAGTCCAAAGGGCATCACCTTATAATAATATAGCCTGCAGTCAGTGATGAACGAGGTGTGTTCCTCATCTTGTGGGTTTATGAGGATTTGATTATACCTCGAGTAGACATCCATGAAGCTAAAAAGTTGATGACCAGTAATCGCATCTATAAGCTTCTCAATCCTTAGCAAAGGGAAGCTATCCTTTGGGCACGCCTTGTTGAGGTCTGTAAAATCAATACAAGTCTTCCATTTCCCATTCTTCTTTTTTACAAGGATAGGGTTAGCCACCCAGGTCAGATAATGGGCTTCTTGGATAAACTTGTTAGCTAAAAGTTTATCTACTTCTTTCTTAAGGGCAACATAGCATTCAATAGTCATTGGTCTTCTCTTCTGGCAGGTTGGCTTATGATGAAGGTCAATGTTGAGCTTATATGACATGACCCCAAGGTCAATCCCCACCATGTCTTCATGGTTCCAAATGAAAATGTCTAGGCTCGCTTTAAGAAATTCAGCTAGCTGGGCCTTTGTATCTAGAGGCAAGTTTTTCCTAACTTAAGGCATCTTTCAGCATTTGCCTGGCTAACCTGTACATCCTCAAGCTCCTCTACTAAACCAGTTGCTTCGTTTACATCTACCTTATGGGGGTCGAGGTTGTGACTGACCCTTGTTGTGCTCATAGCTTATGATTTTCCACTAGATATCACATTAACCTTCTTCCCTCTCACCCCCAGCTTGACTATGTCTTCATAGCAGTGTTGGGCTATATGCTGCTCAACTCACACACATCCAACTCCGTTGGGGGTTAGGAATCTAATGGTAAGTGTCCTGATTGACATGATCATATCCATGTCATTCATTGCAGGTTGCCCTAGCACCACATTATATGTCAAGGGACAATCTATGATCAGAAAATTTGCTAGGATAGTGGCTTGGCAATCCAAATCTTCTAGAGTAATTAGGAGCCTAATTTACCCCACTAGTAATATTACATCTCCTATGAAGTCCTAAAGGGGCTTTGGGGAAGGCTTCAACTAGCTCATACTCAAACCCATCTGCATGAAGCACCTTTTGTACATAACATTCACTGAGCTACCGATATCGATCATTATTTTTCGCATCTTGGCATTACCAATTCTGGCCTGGATAACCAGTGCATCATTATGAGGAAAATGTACTCCTCGTGCATCTTCACCTATAAAAGTGATGCTGTCCAAGGTCATCCTTGCTTTCTTGGTGAGTTTCCCAAATTCACTATGACCAGTGAGTAGGACATGGTTTGCCTCTCGCACATAATGTTGATGTGACCTATTTGAGGTCCCTACAATGTGAAACCCACCATGGATGGTGAATATAGTTCTCACTGTGGGTGCTTTCTTTTATTCAAGAGTTCGCTGGTATTGTAACAATATTGGTTGTTAGGGCTGCTAAGGTCATTGTCCTACATGTCGAACCACATAGTCTCTTTTGTGACCTTTCTTGATTAAATCCTTAATTGCATCTTTAAGGGCTCAGCAATCCAAAGTATTATGCTCAACTTCATCATGGTATGCACAGAACTTATCCTTGTTCCTGAACATGTTGGGAGTCCTTATAAGATTGCGCTTCCTAAAATCCTCCTTATTTTTTTCTGTTGCAAAGATCCTATCTTGAGTATCTGATAGGACATTGTAGTTATTGTGGCGACCTTGACACTGAGGTCACTTATTCCTGGCCCCTTTCATAACTTGACTATCAGAGCCATCCTTCTAACCCTCTCTCGCCATTGCTTCTCTTTTAACTTTAGTTGGAGCTATTCGCTTCGTCCTTCTAACTAGACTTCTTCATGCCAAAAGTCTCCTCCCACCTGATCTTTTTGGCATCTCATTCATAAAATTCACCTAAGTTTCTCATTGGAGACTTATATATGCTTTCATATAACTTTCCATCCTTGCCAAGTCTTGTCGAGATTGCTATCAGGATGCTTTCATCCGAGGGATTCTCTATGTTGTTGACGTCGCACCTAAACCAAGTGATGCAGTCTTTTAATGATTCATTCTTCCATTAAAAGATTGTTGTGAGTGGTAAGATAGTGCAATCTACCTTCTCAATGCCTTGTATTGATTGATGAATCTCATCTGGCATTCTTCCCAATTATGAATGCTGTGAGTTGGGAGACTCCTGAGCCATGTTCGAGGTATGTCTCCAAGGGTGGCTGGGAAGACATGGCACTTGACCAAAGGATGAGTTGTCTGAAGATCTATCTATACATTGAATGTGTCCAAGTGGTCATATGGATCACTGTCCCCATTGCATTATGGGATATTAGGGGATTTTAAACCTGTAAGGAAGAGGCTCTGTCTCAATTTCCCTGGTGAATGATGTCTTCTCTTCATAATAGTCTCGATAGTCTTGAGTTGGAGGGTGTTCTTTTAACTACTGAACACTCTGAAGTAGCTCTTTTAGGATTAGGTCTTGTGCCTCAGATCAACAGTTGGAGGACTGATGGCTCCCTACACCTCCTTGGTTGTGGAAATGTTGATCTGAGGTCCTATTCCTTCTACTGTTCCCGTGACTGAGCGAGCATCGATCTAAAATGTGTCCCTGATTGGTCCTATTCAACCTTCCTTCTATAAGTGAATCCTTACATCGCTGATTATCTCCATCATCATTCTCGTGAGCTCAATGGACCTTTGACCTTTGTCGTAAATTGGAATAGTGAACTAAACCAGCACGCTGATGTGCTTATCTATTTGGCCTTTCCTGTTGAGCTCCTTCCTATGGTTGCTGGAGTTCTCCTCTGGGTGTTGCGACGTCAACTTGCCTTTGCGTGCCCTGGACCTATGCTTAAGCCAATGCCTTGACCACATTAGCTAGTTCCTTCACCATGTTTTCCAGCGCTTCCTTACATTAATGCCACGCTTGCACTCCATTAGTCCTAGGAATAGTAGCAAGCTGGCGATGGGCCAATGGGGGCTTGCCAGCAACAACACTTATGGTGGGGATAGCAGAAATGCCTGCTGCAGGAAGAACAAGGCCTCTAACTGGTAACATATCCTATTGTTGTTCCACGTGACCTTCAAGCTGGTCAATGGTAGCGTCTGAACTCTTGGTGGTTCTTCCTTTAGCCATCGTAATTGGACAAATTGGATGGAAAATCAATTAAAGTGCAATTTAGGGCCCTCCTTCTAGTGCCAAAATATTGACGTGTAAATTTAGTCAACCCAAAAATTCAGTAACCCCAAATCACAAATGGAGAGCATAAAATTACAAGATAAAAAGATAGAGAATGGAAGAACAAGATGGCACTAGAATTTTTTAACATGGTTAGGCTAAAATCAAGGCTTACATCCACGGTTAATTATTTTCTGTGTATATTTTGGCAAAGTAATAGTATATTGTTGTATCTCCCTTTACAATGATTTCAACCCCCTTTTTATTATAGCCGGGGTGTTACAATGTAACTCCATAATGGAAATGAATCATCAATTGATTACATAGCAGTCAATAATGGATTTATATTAAATAGGCAATTGAAGGGATTTCTCTAAATTGATGGTTGGGAAAGCACGCTTCAAGCTGTGGGCTAGACCTCATCCTTAACAACCTGAGGTTACTGTTTTGACTTGTGTTGACCAGCAGCTTGAGTTCGTATTTGGCAGCCTGATGCCTTGCTTCAGCGATCTCAATCCTGGTTAAGCTGGGCCTTTACTAGCTGGGCTTTTTCATTGAGCTTTCACCAGCCTATTTGTGTGGTTCCAAAAATACCCACAACAATGAGAGTATTCATGAGGTTTTATATTTCTACAAATGATGAGTTGCCTGTAAATGAAAAGATCATGTCTTTTGAAGATTTGGTTTGTGAGATTGTTTACAAAGTTTAGTGCTCCTGTAGATGAGAAAATCATGGATAGACCCCAGTGAAGCTTGATTAAGGAAGAGGTACTTGATAGTTGTTGCAATTTTTTGAAGAAATTGTAATGATGGTGGACTTTATGGTTTGCACCTCATTTATGGTCTTGCTTGGCAATAGAAGAAGCATGAAGGTTGATGAAGATGGTGGAATTTGTGTCAAGGTAGAGCTTGTTAAGTTTGATCTAAATTCTAATTGTTATCAATTAGTATTAGTTTTCTATTGTGAGCTATCTTCTTATTTAAGTTAGGTTTTTGTGTTAGATTGAGATTGTGAGTGTTTAGTAATTGAAGATTTAGGCTATAAATATTTGTATTGGCTAAGGGTTTGAGATATGAGAGAGATTTGATATGAGTGCTTATAGGGGTTATGTAGGAACCCTCGATAAGGTTTGGGAGAGACATAGAGATAGTGGTTAGATGTTATAGGGCTACAATTGAGAATTTTCAGACTCTTTATCATGTAATCCTAATGATATAGTAAATTTTTTCTCATTCATGATTTTTTTCCTTAGAATTCAAGGTTTTTCTATGTTAAATTATTTGCATGTTATTATCACATGATGCTTGTTTGTTTAGGGAAGGGATATTTTTCACAACAAGTGGCATGAGAATGGGTTTGGTCCCATTTAAGAGACATTGTTTGAGATAGTAAGAGCCTAGTTTGATTATGCATGTGAGTTAAAAATAATGAATGATGATGCTACAAAAATAGCTAGTTCGGACATGCACAAGTTAAAGAGGATGAATTGTGATGTTTTAGAGGTAGTAGGTTTAATTCTATGTGAGAGTTAAGGATGATGATACTACAGAGGTATCGTGATTCAGTTCTGGATGAGAATTGAGAATGAAGAATAATGTAATGGTGGTAGCTGGTTTGATTATGTGTGAGAGTTATGATTATTGATTGATAATATAGAGGTAGATGTTTTGGCCTAGGCAAGAGTGAGAAGTTGTAGTTGATGATAGAAATAAAAATCTGTGGAAGACACCTATGCGAGGGCAAAAGAAGAGTATCTATATTGTGTTTATGCTTAGAGAAGAAGATTTGTGAAGACATCACTATTAGTTATGAAGAGTACCTACCATGTGTGTGTGTTTTGAAGATCTAGTTCATGAGAGTATTTGCGAGGTTTTGTGTTCCTACAGAAGATAGAGATGGCTGCAAATAAGGAGATTATGTGTTTTAAAGATATGATTTATAAGAGTGTTTGCAAGGATTTGTGTTCCTGTAGATGATAGAGGTGCTTGTAAATTAGGATATTGTGGATAGACTCCAGTAAAACTTGATTGACATGGAGCTACTTGATAGGAAAATGGTTGCTACACACACACACATATATATATATATTTGAAGAAATTGCAACGATGGTGGACTTTTATGGTTGGCACCCCTTGAATGGTCTTGTTTGGCAACAAATGAAGAATGAAGATTGATGAAAATGGTGGAATTTGTGTGAAGGTAGAGGTTGTTGAGTTTGACAATAATTTTAATTATTATCAATTGCTTTTAATTTCCTATAATGAGTTATCTTCTTATTCAAGTTACATTTTTGTATTAAATTGAAATTGTGAGTTCTTGTTAATCAAATATATGGGCTATAAATATTTGTATTAGTTAAGGGTTTGAGATATGAGAGAGATTTGATGTAATTGTTTGTGGAAGTTATGTGAGAACCCTCATAGAAGTTTGGGAAAGATGTATAGAAAATAGTTAGGAAGTTGTTGGGTTGTGGTTGAGAAACTTTACACATATTATCTTGTAATCCTAATGATGTAGTGAATCTCTTTTCATTTGTAATTTTTTTTCTCCTAGAGTTTTTAGAGGTTTTTTCATGTTAAATTGTTCATGTATTATTATGCTACTTTAATTATTTTAATCATCTTATGTTTGTTTGTTTGGAGAGGGGATATTTTTCCTAACAAATCCTAATATATCTAGCCAAGATAGTTGTAAGTATCAATTGTGTAAATGGATCTGTTATGCCAAAATGCTTTTCGTTTAGCAAGTTGTCCAAAATTAGATGAGCTTCTTTATCACTTTAATCCTCAATGGTGTAGTATGAGTATGAACACTGGTGTTAATGAATTGAGAAAAAGATTTTGATAAAAAAATTAATTTTAGCCCATTTTTGTTAAAAAATTCAAAGGTAGAAGCACTTACATATGATATTTGGACATCACGCTTCTAAATGAATTATGTTTGTGTAACCACCCATTATATTGATGATAATTTTCTTTAAATAAAATAATCATTTATTTTAAACCAATTCTACTACCACATGATGCATTAATCAGTGCTTTTTATATTGTAAATACTTGTAATGAGTATATGATATCTGATAAGATATTGGTCAAAACTTATGTAAAGTTCTTTAGTATTTGCCATCAATTTCTCCATTTAACTTATAACACATATATTGATTGAACTGCTAATTATCATTAATAATTATAATTGTAATAGCTATCAATTTAAAATCAGACTCGAATTGTAATTATTAATAGTAATTAATACAAGTGTTATGATTTGAATGAAGAACTTGTGGCAAATGTACAAGGAACTATACCTAAGTTTTGCCTTAAGATATTTTCAATTACCTTTAATAATGCATTTGTTAATACTAGTATTATTACAATTTTAATATCATCTTTAAATCTTATTCTTAATGCCTTAGTTTTTCATCTTAGATGTATATGTTATATTATAATTTAGTTATTCAAGATGCATTAAAAGTTATTTCTATACTTGTGTAAAATCTTAGACATGCGATTTTATATATCAAATTATCACATGCTAGAAAGTATGATTGGAAATAATTATGTATGCAAATGTCTAAGAAACTTAAGACATCCTCACTAGATGTTTGTACATAGTGGAACTCTACTTTAAATTGTTAGAATTTTGCTTAGAATATAATAATGTCATAAGTACTTTTTATTCAACAAAAATGCCCAATGATCCTTTAGAAAATGCTGAATGATAAAGGACAAAAATTTGTTTACAATTTTTACAAACATTTTATAAAACAATTAATTTGGTTCTTACTATTCTAAATCTCATTTAATATTTGGAGTTTACTTAATTTTAGTTCTATATTTTTTAAATTTAGAAGTGTTAATAATTTTGAGATTGCTATTGATGAATGTTTATAAAAATGGAATAAACATTTTAAAAACATTCATTGTTATATGTTTTAGTTGTAATTATAGATTTTAGAATTAAACAAGAAGAAGTGAAGAACGGTATTAATCTAATACTATGCAAATAAGCAATATGAATTTAATGTAGAGCCATACATTCATAATGTAAATAGTGTGTTGAAAGAGATTTTTCATATAGTGCTAAATTTAATTCTTCATGTTCATGAAGGGATTCTTCATCGTCATCGAGGATATCTATCACGTATTACAAAGAATATAATTTTTTTAGGTATAACCAATAACACCTCTTAATCAATAATGAGTTTAATTCTTATTTATTTATATCTATTTTAATTAATATATAAAATTTTAAATTTTTAGAATGGTGGAAAACATAAAGGACATAATATTTTATACTTTCTCTTAAGACTCGTGATAAATTAACCTTTTTAATGTCCTCAATGAGAAAGTGCATTTTCTCTTGGTGCAAGAATTTTGAATAATAAGAGCCTATTAATGAGTCACTAGAATTTAGAAATGATTGTTTATTAAAAAATTGATATGATATAAAAGGTAAACAACAAAATAATTTGAGAAAAGATAATTCATTATTCGGTGAAGGAGACGAGAACTAGAAACAATCATATATTTATATATTGTAAAGTTAGTAAAACATTTATACTCATTTTATTTGTAAATAGTGAAATTTTTCTGAGCTAAGTCTTGTGATTTTTATCCCTATGCTTAGGATTATTTATGTAAAAAATTGGTGTGTCTTATTTATTTTCTTATTATTTTAATATTAGTCTTATCTAAAGTTAATACTAATAATATAATTTTATAATTCCATCAAAATTAAATTAAAAAGTTAAAAAAATTACTAAGGATTGAAGCACAATTCATAATTTAATATATAAATTGAAATAATAATAATAATATAAAAAGAAAATTATTTAAGATATTTTAATAAAAATATACAAATAACGATATAAATTTTTAGGTGATAATGATAATAAAATACAATTACATTTAATAATAATGATAATGATAATAAGGATAATAGTAATAATAATGTTACAATAATTATATTTAATTTCAGTTAATTAGTAATGTAAAAATTTTAAAACGTAAAGGGTTGTTATCGCTTGGTAAATATCAACTCAGGATTTAGTCTAATGCAGTAATGCTATAGCAAATTGAATAATAAAATAGTAACCCAACCTAAAATCAACTCAATATACAATTTTTATTCGATGGGCTAACCCTATAAATTTAGATTAGTTCCCTTTGACTGGTGCAATTACTACCATGTGGTGTGTTGTACTATGACATTCATCAAAAGTAATAAAATACTTGTATTTTAAGTAAAGAGAAATACTTAAATATTTTAATCATAACACATCTTAACTCTTATCACCACCCAATACGAAGAATTTAGATATTAATTTTATAGGATTCATAGATTAAAAATTATACTTTTTAATTTTTAAAATATTAACAATTATATTAAATTTTTATTAGACGAAAGGAAAAACATGTTTTATAATTAAAATATACAAATATTTTTAATAAAAAAATTAAATTTTATTAATAGTAAAACAGTTTTAATAATTTAAACGACGGAATAACGTTTAGATGAATAATGATTGCCTTTACGTATGAACGGTGGCAGAACTTGCTTGATGGATATATTTACCAGCCAACCGCGTCATAGAAAGATTTATGTCAGAAAAAAGGAATTTGCAAACGTTATGTTTATACATTATCTTCACAATATACAAGATCACCTAACTCTTGAAAAAATTGTCACTATAAAATGAATAGAATAATTTAAGATGAGGAATCTTTCTAAAAAGGATTTGCAATTTCATTTTCACCTAAGGAAAGGTATGGTGTCTGCTACCTAACCAAAAAAAGAAAAAAAAAAAAAGGGTAAGGCTCTGTGTGTATTTCTAAGAAAACAACTATTGCACATGAAATAGATTTAGTTTTTTATTTTTTATTTTAAATGCACATGAAATTGATTTAGGTTTATTTTTTTGGACAAAAATGTTTTTTAATTATGACGTGTGAAAATGACAAAAATCGCTCAACCTCCCAGCTTCATCTATCCTCCTTGCGTTTCTCTTCATTTTCACGCTGCTGCTGCGCTCACCATCTCTCCCACCACACAGCTTAGGCCACTGTGCACCACCACGTCGAGACCGGGCTTGCCGTTCAGCTTGCAAGCCTCTTACTTCTTTGATCTAGGTATCGTTTATCACCCTTTCCACCATTTTCTCATACTTTTCTTCCATTCGTCCGAGCTTTCCCAGTCTGATTGAAGATGGGATATGAAGCGCTCGATTTCTGTGGTTGATATCGTAACGTTTTTTGGTTTACTTCGAACTTGTTTAAAAGTGAAGAAAAAGATCAACAAATCGGGATATGTTTGGTAAATTAACCAACTCTGAATTTCCTCGTTTGATCAATTTTCATTTTTTTAATAATTTTTGTAATTAATCATTTTGACGCTGGGAAGTTTGTTCAAAATTAATCCAATTAATCGACTAATGGGGTTGTTTTGGTTGACTTAATCAACTGTATATGTAAGTCTATTGTTGTTTCAGTGAGAGTAAGGATAAATGTAGCCGCAAGTGTTATTTCTTATTAGTTATTACTAATTACTAATACGTAACAATATCAAGTTAGAAGGAAGAAAAATCAATTATTTTTAGGTTTCATCTTGCTGTCTGAAGTAAATGAATAAGTGATAGTTATTGGTGTGTGTATGATTATTGGTGGGGCAAAATCAAGAATACGGTGACTGAGGAAAGAAGCAGAAACAATGGCAACAACAGCGGAAAACATAGAGGAGGAAGTGGGGAGAGTGGTGGAAGATGCAAAGGAGCTGCAAGAGTTGGTTGCAACGCACATCTCAAAGACCTCAAGTGAAGAGCAATCTATCCGCCAGCACGCCCTTCTTCTTGACTCTTCTATTCATCGCCTGCGCTCCTTGCTCGATTCTCTCCTTTCACAGAAGGTCTTGGACTCCAGGTTAGCAGATAAGGTAAGATTTCCCTTCCTGACATTTGTTATACAGAACATGAGTTTGGAAACTGTCAACTGTCTGCCTGTATTGTGATGTTGCTAGGAAGCTGTAGGCTAAGTTGTTTTTGAGTTGGTTTTTTTAGACACGGGTCACTAGATTTCCAGACTGAAGTCTGGACGTTTTCTTTCTCCATGTACACGTTTTTGAGGTGGTGTGAGGAGAATGGAGAGTAAGGTGTTTTTTTTCTCCCAAGTTAAGCTTGCATGTTGTGCATTTGGTTAGAGAAAAATCCTGGAATTTTCAGTGGGCTTCCAGTTCATCTCCTTAAGCATGAGATAGTCTTCCCAGCCTCTATGTGGATTTCCAACTTCTTTATCAGATATTCACGGGACTGAGCTGACGTATCTGTGTTCTGTCATTTTTAGAAGGATACTTATCATTCTTTGATGTATTATTCTTATATTGTTATAATTTTTATTGTATCCTAAAAAAAATATCTTCATCTCGTATCCTAAAAAAAAAAAAAAAATCTCCATCTCGTTTCCTAAAAAAATTATCTTCATCTAGTTTATGAAGATTCAATTTAATTCCTTGTATCATTCCAATTATTGGATGTCCTCAAATGCACAAATTAAATTTAATGCTATAGTTATATAAACTCTTTTCAGCTTTATTTATTTATTTGTTTTTTGTTATCTTCTACTTTATGACCATATGTTATTGATATTGTTAATATTAATTGATAATTGATTCTCACAGTTGGATGAAGATTTACAGAGAGCAAGATGCATCATGGTTGATGGTGACGCTGCTTCACTTCTTCCTGGCAATGTGCAAGGTTCTTCTATTTCTTCTTTGTCTAATGAAAGTGTTAGCTTCATTTGGGTTATAGGTAAATCATCCTGCTGCCTTTTGTAATCATTGATAATATATGACATCAATTTAGGACGCTTTCTGAGGATGTTTTTGGGTCCTATTAATGTACGTGCCTCTCGGAAAGATGTTCGGCTGAAGGTTAAAGAGGAATACAACAGTTACAGAGTATACTTCTGCCACTATATCTATATCCCCCCTTTCTCAAATATAAAAAATGTCACTTAGCCATAGATGGGGTGTCTTGGAAATGGAAATTGATTCTAACATTGAAGTATAGTATGCAGGGCTTCCTCTTGGATAAGTTGATGTTTATGTTATACAAAAGGTTGTCACGCCTACTCCATGAATATCATACAAGTTTTGTATCAAAGGATCCTTAAATCAAGATTGACATTCCTTTGTGATTTATGCACTCTTTAACATCCAGTATGTGTACTCATAAGTAACCAGATAACTAGGTTGAAAGAATCTTCTGCTGCTTATGCGTCATTATTCATTTATTAGTGGAACATATACTGTTTTGCTTTTTGGTAATCGGGACTTAATGCTATTATACATGGTTGTTACTTGGTGTTATTGTGTCATTGTAATTTATGTGATTTCTGGCCTTTTTTTGTTTATTATTGTTAATTCCATTCGGTATGATTTCTTTTTCCTTATTCATAATTCTGATAAAGAAAGAAATTCTGTTAGAAAGAGATAATGCTAAAAAGGAAGCTTATATAAGTGGGGGAGGAGAATAATAGCCTCCTCACCTTCATGTGGAGGCTAGCATCATCCGCATTTTTTTGGACGGAAAAACCACTTATTTGTCTTACTAGTAAATAAGTTCAAATATGTAAAAATTATAAAAAAAAAAAAAATCCATTTCCTTTTGCCATAAAATTCTTCAGTTTTTATCTTCAGCAAAACAATGGCCACAACACCATTTTTAACAACTTCCTCAACTCTTAAGCCACACTCATAAGATGACTCCAACAAAGATATTCAAGCAATTTAATTAGATCATCAAAAAGCAAAAGTGGGTCATTGCAGGTTAAAGAACTATCAAAGTTTAATATTACATGACCTAAGGAGAATTGGTTACACAAGTGGAACTCCTTTACAATGGGAGTCAGTAGATTTTCTGACGAACATCACTACCCCTGGTACCCCATATTTCTTGTACTAGACTTGACTGGCCACCTGGGTGCTGAACCTGTCGAATTAACTGTGTGTGTGTGCAAACTGCTTTTTTCTGTCTTGCCCCCTCTCTCTACATTAACTGTACAATTGACCAAAGTTCCACCTGCAGGAGGTGATGAAGGAATCAGTATTGAATAAATTGAGCATGAGGCCTGCTCCTTTGTGCAAGAGCTTCACATACTTGTAAACTCTTAGAAGACTCTTGTAAAATCAATGGACTTTGATACCGAGACTTAAAAAGCTGTTTCCAACCTGCCTAAATTTGATTTTTTTTAATGTGACACATATTTTTTGTTTTAGTTTTTATTAGGTTCTGCCATAAACAAGTGCTGTCCAATTGATAAAAGTTTTGTCTGCATGAGTTAGAGTGGGGAAAGAAAGGAAATTCTTTCAGGAACCCATTTACTGTATTGAAGAAACCCATTGACAATAACATGAGAGAGATTTGTTGGTAGAGAAAGAGAAGGCAGAAGAGAATTACTTTATTTGGGATTCTCAAGATGTTTTTAATTAATGAAGAGACTAAAATATCTTATTTTAAAGACAGTAGTTTTTTGGTCTGACTAAAATGTGGAAGATGCTAATACACGTGAACGTGTAGAGGCATTTGTACATACATACATGGATACATACAAATTTTCTTTTTTTGGGGGGGGGGGGGGGGTTGTACTGTGTATACTTCACATGTGTATGCATGTATACAGTAAAACCTAAAATATTCCCTTCAGATAGTGTTTCCAATCATTAATAGAAAATAGACAGACTGTTACAATGATGATTTCATTAAATATTTCATTCTAAATGGGATTCAACATGGCTTCAAAGTTTCCTTAATGCTCTGCCAACAAGAGCCAATACCACATCAATTCCTCACATTGTCATGTGAGCTTCGACATAAAGTTTGTTTGATTTTATTATTGACTCTTGTTGTCAGAGCATTGAAGTTTCATGAACTCTTTTTGGCAGATCACTGCAGAATCCCACAACCAGGCAAAAAAGTTAATCTACATAAGGCACTAAGATAGCAATTAATACCTTCCAAATTACTCTATCTTAACCTGATTGATGAAAAGCCAAAAACAATCTGAGTCTTGTAAACAAGATATTGTTCTCAACCTTTGGCTAAAGAAGAAGGGGAAATTTCAGATTACCCCAATGGTTTTTCTCTTTGTGTGGTTTAAGAAAGGCTACTCTGCCCTCTTGAGCTTCGGTTTGTTACCCTTGTAATCATCCTGATCTCATTATCAATTAATTTCAACAGCAAAATGCATGTGAATGACACATGATATACCAAAAAGAACCCTTCCCTAAAGAACATGTGGCATCAAACATGATGAAAGTAAGGTGTGGAGCTCAACCCAAAAATTGGTTTATATGACATATTGAGACTTCTGGAGTGGTCTGGGTAATTGAATACTTCATCTGATTTGAGGAATAAACATAGGGGAGGTTGCTACTTACTATCACATTAGTGAATTAATCTCAGTAATTCACCTGAAAGCTGCCATTTATTTTGTTGATAAAGTGATGGCAGCTTTGGAATTGCCTTCATGGTTTTTTTAGAAACATTAGTGTTTTTCCAGCTTTTTTGGGTCAGTTTTTGTCAGTCAATTAGAGAGGTTTTGGTAGTAGGAAGAAGTTTAAGGTGTCATGGAAGTGTGCTCTATTTGCTGGCTTGTGGTACCATTGGTTGGAAAGAAATGGGAGGATTTGTCAGTAAAAATCTCATCTCTCACCTTGTATGCGTTAGAGTTGTTTTCTTTGCCTCCATGTGGGTGTCAGCTCTTGGTTTTTTCAAGGGAGTTTCTCTGGGGGATTTACTGAGAGATTGGAAAGCTATCTTGAGTTAGATTTTTTAGTTTCTAATTTTCTTTGTTCTGTTGTTGAGGATCGCTGTCCTCTACTTTTTGTAATTATTTTCTCTTAGTAAAATCATCCTTCTTCTATATATAAAATGGATGACTCTTGACTTTATGACTTGCCGGTGGCTCTTTGTAATTGAAATTTGATTATCACTAGGAATATCCACACAAAATGTCTCAACAACAACAAACGCCACCACTAAACCTTTATCCCATTAGATGTGGTTGGCTACATGGATCATTTGATGCCATTGTGCTCTATCAAAGACTATGTCTTCAGTTGCACCATCTACTATGTGATCGTTTCTTTATGTCTCTCCCCAAGTTTATTTTTTGGGTTTGTATTCTTCTGGTGATCATATATCCATGCACATCTTTGTGAAACTGTAGCTTTTACAAGTTTTGACATCTGTAGTTCTATCAGTATAGTTTTTGTCTTTGAGATTCCTTTTAGTTATTACAATTTTCCACTACATTGTATTATTCCTGGATTTTTCATGTTGACTGAATATGTTGATCTTTGCATAGTTCTTGCATGTTGAAATTTCTAAAGAAAGAAAAAATGTTGCACACAAATAACTTAATTCCCTCTTGTATGATAGAAACCTATGTTTTATTGAGCTTTGGAAACTTAGGTGATAATTTAATACCTCTGTATATCATGAAGGATGTGAACATGGAATAGGTTTTGAAACTTCAATGGCACCTCTTTTGTTCAGGATAGAACTGCGCTGCTGTTTCTTCTTTTTCCATCAGCACTGCTTATCCTCAGGGCTTGGGTATGGGAGGGGTGCTTGCCAGCTTTCCCTGTTCAGCTTTATCAGGTATGCTTCATGGTCTACACGTTTCATTCATGTTGGCATTTGCTTGTTTGTATGATGAAACACTAATATCCGTTTTCTCTTGATATTTGCCCTCCCCCCCCCCAAACAAAAACAAAACACAAAAAAAAAAAAAAAAAAGTTCATGCTATTTTTCACTGGATATTTTCATTTTATCAGGCATGGCTACTATTCCTTTACACTGGTTTGGCATTGCGAGAGAACATATTGAGGGTCAATGGAAGTGATATTCGTCCATGGTAAAGGCATACAACTTATTGTTTTGTCGAGGTTACATGACATAAATCTGCACGTTTAAACATTCTCTTTGTTGTGTTGAGGCTCTTTTAAGAGTTAATTGCCTGCTTTGTTATATTTGTCATTCTTTTTTGACATGGGATGGAAGCATTGCCTGCTTTGTTATATACTTAAAATAATAAGGATGGAAATGGAGTTATGATCAACTTGAGCTTGGGTTATGGTTTTGGATAGCTTAATTGTAGGAAAATTAGGTAGATTAAGGCAGGTTGAATGTGAGGGTAAGGGTGATAAGCAAAAGGATTTTGATTAAGGACAAGATGAAGAATGTATGGGTGCTCTAAACAGGGGCTACTGAGTAAATTATGCATTATGTCATCTGAGGTGTTAAAACAAAAACGTATGCCTTCCCCCTCTGGTTTCTTACTGTACGAAGATCTTCTCTGCATAGACAGAAACAGAAACAATATCAATTGTTGATAAGAAGTCCATATTTCCCACCTTGTTCTTACAGAATTGAGCTGTTTTTACTCAGACTTAGTCACTTAAACAAAATTTCTGCAAGAGAAGCCCTGACACAGACTATATAGTTGAGCCATTCTTTTTTCTTTGAAGACTAAAATGCTCTCTGAAAGGGTAGGTTTGGCATGAAAAAGCATTTTGTTTATATTTTGCATGGACAAATAATTGAATGGGGCTTAAAATAGTTGAAGGGAGTTTACTATGTATGTGTATGTATGTATCCCTCTTTTTAGTTTAATCATCATGTCATTTTGGATGGATGGAGATGGGTTTACATGGGAAACCATCTTTTAGCAAATTGACTGAGCATATTGTGGCAGGTGGATCTATCATCATTATTGTGCTCTGGTTATGGCCTTGGTGAGTCTTACATGGGAGATTAAAGGACAGCCAGATTGTGCACAAAAGCAGGTTTATTTTCTTCCTCTATACATCTATTTTTCTATTTTCAGTTGTGCACCTACGTTTAAAGTTTTCAATCATGGATGCAGAGAGGCGTACAACTTTTCCTACAATGGGCTATGATGCAAGGAGTTGCAATGCTCTTACAAAATAGATATCAACGCCAGAGACTTTATACCCGTATTGCACTAGGAAAGGTGCCACATTAAATTTCCTTTCTTCTAGTATGTTATCAATTGTATCTCTTACCATCACTTAATCTTAAATATACTGTCCCTCTCTCCCTCCTCCTTTTCAGCTCTCCAATCCACTTTTAGTCTAGTTTTTAGATATTTATAAAAAATTCACAAATTGTTGTAATCATGATGAACTATTCTCCTATAAGCATTAATTTTATCGTGAAACTTCTCATAGCATATGGACAGATAAATATAATAGTTCTATTTTTAATCCCTCTTATTCATTGAATTTCAGGCCAAGAGAATGGATGTTGTGTGGGGAGAAACAGCTGGTGTGGATGGGCAGCTATGGTTGTTATGTCCCATACTTTTCATATTGCAGGTAATGCATGGCATCTTTTGACTTGTGCTTGAGTTTATAGGTATTAGTAGTGTGCTCTGTTCAATCAGGATATTATGTTTAACTAAAAAATAAGCATGGTAATATAGACGCTGTCTTGCTGGCTTTTGTAGAATTAATGTTCTTCTGTGTTGGTTCAGGGATTTGAGGCATATGTCGGACTTCTGTTGCTTAAGACCGCTTTTGTTGGGGTTGTTTCTGAGTGGCAGGTACTGCATTGCATCTGCTTTGATGTTTCTTTCTTAGAGCATCAATTTTTTGTACATTAATTGGAAAGAATAGCAGAGAGTGTGAATCCTGTGATATGTTGTTGCAAAGCTTAGCTGTATAATAATGCAAACACTTCTTTGGCAGGTAATATTTTGTGGCATCCTCTTGGTTTTAATGGCTGTTGGGAACTTTGTAAATACAGTAGAGACTCTGATGGTTAAGTCAAGATTTAAGGCAAAGATGAGGAGAAGCAAGAGCAAGCAGGACCTGGATTAGCACAATTACTCCTCTCTAAGCTTGAGTAGGTTTTTGGCAGTTCTTGCAGTTTTGACCAAATTTAAGCTAATAGTGATCATTTTCAGTTTGCCGCCAACCTTTATATGCTGTAGCATCAATTTGATTCTGAGCATAAGCATAAGTTGGATTAAAGGGATCATGTCCTGTAATTTCTGTTATCCACCTTTTTTCATTCAGCATACTCGTTCCATCTTTTGTAACAGACGATGACCTAAATTTCTTGTCCCTCCTAATTTCATTTATCATAATTTGAGGTGTTTTGCAGACTGTCCAAGGAAATCATTGTTAAAATAGCTTCCACTTTTTGTTTTATCATGAATTGAAAATGCCGAGGGCAAATCAGGAGAATACAAAGACCCAGCTGATTGAACAATCTGTAGGAGCCAGGGTCCAAGGACGGATTGGGGGAGGGGCCACCATTCAGTCTTTTCTTGTGTATCCTGTGTAATTGAGGTTCATGAAGGTGGGCATCTTTCAATTTTTTTCACTGGGACAAAAATTTAATCACTCTTTTTTAAGTCAAATCAAATCAAAAGGATAATCCGATAGTTTAGGGTGCATCCTAGTGAATAGTGCCTCGTCGATTAATCTCTTAATTGCCTTTTGAATCCTCCAAACTTGCTTTTCTGCAAAAGCAATCCTCCAATGAAAGTTCCATATATCATGACATAAACATAATTCATCTCACCATTTGAAGAATGTCATCCAAGATTCACAATTTTCACACCCGGTGTTTTTCCTCTTTTTTTGTTTTTTTTCTTGTGCAAAAGGTGTACTTAGTTGCTGGATTCAAGCCCAACACAATTGCCCTTCTTATCAGCATTGGCCTAATCTAAATATATTAGCTAACTTCTTTAGATCAGAAGATTTTGTTCCTTGTGTCAATTTTCTAGATAGTCAATTTGGGATTTGGTTCTGGTTTTTTCTTTTGCATATTTATGGGCTCAATTTTCCATCTTGAATAGCACTTTTGTAACGAAGTTCCTATGTTCCACACTGTTATCCTCAAGCAGCTAGCAAAAAACATATGTTCTCCAGATGGCTGCGCCTCCAATGGATTCAGCTTCAACTCTATTCAATTGAGCCCCAACAAATGTTGATTAATGCAGACCCTCCTCTCCCCCAAATGATATTGATGCTTCTTTCTCCGCTGATTCTGTGGACTTTTCTCAGCTGTCTCTTGGGCGTTGGGCAGCTGGCCTGAGTCCAAGTTATGCTGAAATGAAAGAGATATAGTCAGAGAGAGAACCAATTTTTATAGGAGCTGATTGTACAAAATTTGTCTTGCTCTACTTTTCTCTACACATGCTTTCAAGAATCACTCAAAATATTCCATTGATTGTCGAAAAGTTACAACAACTCTGTCACATTACTCCTCTACAATTTTACTCGTTATTCTCTTAAAAACCAAGCTTAACTTTCTCAACAAAGTCCACATCTAACTAACAAAATCTTACAAATAAAATAATCTTTTTCTCTCAATCTCTAATTTCAAGCTAGCAAACTCTCACAGAGAAATCATAATATAATCTCAAGAGTGCAAAAATGCCATTCTAAGTAGGAATAAGGTAAGTATTGAAAGCTTTTGAGTAATTTGAATAGAATAGCTCCCTTGTATGTAAAATCAAATTTGAAGTCCTTTTTATTGTTGGGGGCTTGAATTTGAACTTTGGAGCGTTCAGTTTGATGTGATTTATAACTCATTTTTTGTAGCCCTTTAATTTATTCAACAGATTGTTCTTTTGGCTCTCTAAAGGAGCATCTAGTTGCTCATTCATATCAAAATTTTGAATCAGTTACTGGGAACTTTGCTAAATGTAGTCACATACTCAAAAGATAGTACTAGATAATAGAGTAACATTTATCGCATCATTTTTTAAACTTGTGGGTTTTTTCAGAGAGAGTAAGCATGCCAACATAAGAACCTTAAAATAATCAAACCCTAAACTTTGTTAACTAAAGCAATTTCATTTTTATTCTCAAATTAGATTCAACAATGTTACTTCAAACTTCCTTATACTTTGAATCATATGCATTTAACCCTCTTGTAAGAATAGAAATACAAGGGACGAATTATTGGATCAATGAGTGCAGCACTTATAAGAGAAGTCATCATCATAGTGTTTTAACACAAATAAATTAAAGTTAAAATACAATAAACCTCCTTTTACTTTGAGTCATATACATATAATCCATTTTCTTAAAATGGTGCATTTAACCCCTTTGCACTTTAAATTATGTGCATTTTAACCACATCCATCTATTTTTTCACTTATAAATATAAGGATTTAATGTATTTTAATCTATAAATAATATATATTTTTTAAAAAATAGAACACATATATAAAAATATATTATTTTATTATAAATACTTATAATTAAATTATCTTTTATATATAAAATCAATATGGTTATAATTTATAAAATTAAAATAATTTAAAAATTATTTAATTTTATATCAAGAATAATAATATTTTTATTATAAATATATGCAAAGACATCTTGACGAAGGACAACCATGTGCAAAGGAGAACGTACCTTGAAGAACGACAACCATCTGTGTGTAAGACACTAAATTTTGTGTGTCACACAGTGACATGACGGAAACCCTCCAAAACTATACGAAAGTGATTCTGTCTGCTGCTGCATAAATATATGCACTGTTACGTGCATTGTTCAAGTTGGAAAAGACATTACTATGTTTGAAAATTTAGAGAAAAATTATACTCACATTTCACATATTTTATTTACATCCCTATCTTTCTGTTTTTAAAAATATATACAAATCATCATTTTCTTTTATATTTATTGACATCTATTTAGACCTGTCAAAATGAATTAACAGGTTTTATTAGGTTAACCCAACGGATAAAAACTATACGTCGGCTAGTTTCAGGTCGAACTATTTTTTTACCAGGTTGGATTACTACAGTATCAGTCCCAATCCCAGTCCTACGTCGACATTTATCAGGCGATCCCAGATGGATTTTATAATCTGTTACGTTTTAAATATTAATTTTATATAATTAATTAATTAAAATTAATTATTATTATTATTATCATTATTTCAAATATAATTTATTAGTTAAAATAGAAGAAGAAACGTTACAATAGCATTAAAAAAAACTTTTCTTTGAATAATTTATTTTTTAAAACTTATAAATTGTTC
>JANHAO010006858.1:0-20821 GCA_026873985.1 Saraca asoca
TAGTAATAAATTAAAACAAAATTCCTTCATGCAACTCGTAATCCACTAATTAAGCAACGCAAAAGCATAGAACATGGCCATGAACTGGGAAAAATAGGAAATTTATTTGAGCAGATTAAGCAAATTTGCACAGATTTACCTAACACAGACTTACCTTGGAATGAAACCAACCAAAATTACCCTGCAGGCATAGAAGAACGAAATTGAGTTCATCAAACAACTGAGATATACACAACTATTATGCCCCTTCATAATACCCAACATATACATAAAAAAAGGGATAAAAAATGGAAATTTCATGTAAACATCGTTGAATCCTTGCTCATAAACTGTGTAAACCCCAAAAAAGCTGATTTTGGGAGAGAAAAATCCGAAAATTAAAGCATTTTGGAAGGATTAATGTTGTAGTTTATAGACTTAGAGGATGAAGGCTGTAGTTACAGGGAAAGATTAAGAAAACTTGCAGAGACTTACCAAATGCGAACATTTATGAATTGCAAAAGAACTTTTATTTCATGAAAATTTGCTCAGATGACCGTAACAAAACATGCATTTGGGAGAGGAAGCAAACCAACGGCAGACTGTGATATAATAAAATGCAGAATTAATTTAAGAAGGATTCGAATTGCTTAAGCTTCCTGCTCCATACATTGATGTTTTCTTTTTTCTTTTTTGACAGAATCACTCCTCTAACTCTTTAATAGGGAACTGTAACTCTTTATTTGGAAATTGTAAGACAACTTTTGGAAAAAAATGTCCATATGAAACATAAGAATAGTTTAGATCCTACACATCATAGAATCCAATCTAATATTTAGAAAGAGGTTATAGTATCAAATTGAACCCAATAACTTTATATTACTATATTAGTGTTTTATCTTGACATTAACTCATTATAATTTATGCATCCAAAATAAGATAATTACAATAATCTTCACTTGGATAACATAATTCAAAAATTGTGGACACTTTTAAATTAATGTCAAGACAATTACGATACTATTATACTCATAAGTTTGTTGAAATCATAAGCTTTCAATGATGTAAATAATTATATATGAAGGGTCTATTTATGTCATACACACTATACACTTATATTTTAATGACTAAAAACAAAATGCAAAGTGAGATTTACATGATAATAAATGTGATTATATGCAAATCTTCATACAATGATCCTAGCATCGACCTAAAATGTCATGTGAGAATCAACATTTTCAATATAATAATAAGACACGGTCCAAATGTCTCCAATAACATGCCATAACCAAATAATGTACATAAATAATATATGTGACAAAATCATGAATATTTCATTTTTACATATTTTGAGATAAATAACAAAAATAATATAATACTCTCAACTAACTCAAAACATCAAAAGACTTAACTAAACCCATCTTATTTACATGATCATGATATATTCCAATAGCTAAGCCTTTGGTTAGTGGATCTAAGAGTATGCGATTCGTGGAAACATACTCTAATGCACTCGTGTATCTTCTCTCTAAATTGATATTTTACATTAAAGTGTTTTGTACGGACAGAGTTTTTGTTGTTTAGAGAAAAGTTCACAGTAGTAGTATTGTCGCAGTAAATGGTTAAGGGCCTTGAGATGCTCTCAATAATAGAGAAGTCGATAATAAAGTTTCTTAACTACACGGCTTCACGAGTAGCTTCAAAACATGTGATATACTCTGCTTCCATAGTGAAGGTTGCTATAATGGACTGCGTGTTACTTTTCCATAACACAGCTCCTCCTGCCATCATAAAAATATATCCAGATGTTGATTTATGATCATCTAGACAACCTACAAAGTCTGAGTCTGAGTAGCCTATAACAATGAGATCTCTCAATATTCTATAGGTCAGCATGTAATTCTTAGCACCTTGCAAATGCCTCATTACTCTTTTAGTTGTGGTCCAATGCCTTTGATTAGGATCACATAAGTATCTCCCTAATACACTAAAAACATAAGCTTTATCAGGACATGTACTTACTTGAACATATATCAGGCTACCGATGACTAATGTATAGGGAAAATTTTTCATCTTTTGCCTTCATCCTTTTAAGGACATTGGGTCTCTAAAAAAATTTCACCCTTTTGGATGAGTGAAGAAGCTTGAGAACATATAGACATGTTGAATTTCTTCAGAATTTTCTAGATATATGATTGTTGAGACAAGCCAAGAACACCCAAAGATCTATTACAATGAATCTTAATACCTAAAACAAAAGAGGCATTCTCAAGATCTTTCATCTCAAAGTGTTGTAATAGCATTTGCTTTGTCTCAGTCAACATATTCACATTATTACTTAAGAAAAGAATGTCATCAACTTATAGAACCAAAATCACAAAGCTACTGTAATAAATTTCATATATATATATATATATATATAGTGGTCTACATCGTTCTCCTTGAATCCAAGAGAAGTTACTATCTTATTAAACTTGAGATACCACTATTTAAACACTTGTTTTAAGCTATAAATGGACTTTTTAGTTTACGCACAAGGTGTTCCTTGCACCTTTCTTGGAAATCATCTGGTTGTTTCATGTATACTATTTTTTATATGTTACCATATAAGAAGGCTATTTCGACATCCACCTGATGCAGCTCTAAATCAAAGTGAGCTACTATCACTATAATAACTCAAAATAAGTCTTTAGTTGAAATTGACAAAAAAAGTCTCTTTATAGTCAATGCCTTATCTCTGAGTGTAGCCTTTTAGTACTAATATGGCTTATGTATCTCAATCTGACCTTGAGCATCCTTTCTAATCTTGAAGGCCCATTTACATCTAACTGGTTCAGAATCTGCAGGTAACTCAATTAAATCCCACACATGATTCTTATACATAGAAACTAATTCATTTTCCATCGCACTCATTCATTCTGATTAGTTTGGGCTAGACACATATTGTAAGAATGTAGTAGGATTAGTCTCATCACTGACATCAAATTCATGTTCCTATAAGTAGACTCATCCAGCTCCATATCTTTTGTAGCTGGATGCACCGGATCATCTAGTAGGATAACAGAAGATGATTTGACATGTTATGGAACTATTGGAATTACAACATTTTCCTCTCTAAAGGTTGTGATATGTAGTATTTCACTTATACTATCTAGCTCATCCTCAAAATAGATGGTTCTATTTGATTCAACAACTCTGGTAGAATGAGTAAGACAATAAAACCTACTGCCTCTTGAGCTAGTGCAATAGCTGATAAAATATCCAGATATTGTTCTTGAATCAAGTTTCTTTGTGGAGGAAATATATGGCTTTACCTCAACCTTATAACCCCAAACATGAAAGTACCTTAAACTAGGCTTCTTACCAATCAACAACTCATATGGAGGAATGTGAAAGCATACATCTTACCATATCTATGAGTGTTCTATTTCTCCTTTTGGCTATCCCATTCTAGTTTGGTGTTTCAGGCATGATGTAAATGGCTTCAATTCCACATTTTTGTAAATACCTAACAAATGGACCAGGATTTTTTCTAGTTTCATCATACTTATCATAGTACTCACTACCTGTATCAAAGTTGAAACATTTAATCTTCTTTCCTAGTTTAAGCTCAACCACAACTTTAAAGGAGTTGAAGGCATCTAGTGACTCAAATTTTTTAGTAAGTAATTCTATCCATCTAGGGACTCAGATTGTTTAACTCAATATTCAAAGTGTATTTTTAAGATGAACTTTATTAGGAAAACTTATTCTAGCTCAACACCATATTTGAATATCCTTGTATCACAAAGAGAAATCAAAACTATATTAAGATGATGAAGTTTGATGGTGTTGTTCAAAACCTATTCACACACAACTACTAAAAGCTCGAGTAAAAGCAACAACCTATGATTTATTTTCTAGAACTTCTTGTTCAAGCTCACAAATATTAGGAGTAGATGATCATCAACAAATGAGAAAGTATGAAGCTCACCTCCCTCAGATACCTTTCAATTATGAAGTCACTGAAGAGATGCACAATTTGGTCAAAAATGAGTATGAGTCAATTCAACAATTAGGGAGATATTGTTCATATTTTATAGGATTCTAAAACCATAGTGAAGATGAAGATGATTTGATTCATTAAAATGGCTTCCCAACAAAACATTCAAGATACCTTGGTGATTACTCATCAACTATCTAAGATTCTCTTAGTATAATAATTCAAGATGCTTTCGGTGGAAAGAAAAAGTTCAAGATAGAAACTACTATTCAAGATACCTTTAGTCTTTTCAATAACTTTTCAAGATGCTTCAAAAAATTTGAAGAAAATTTCAAGTCCACTACAATCAAAATCAAGAGAAATTTTAAGTCCAAAGCATTGACCCATATCTATAGAAGCAAAAGAATTCTCAAGACTTGGATACAGCTCAATCAAGCCTCAACCAAGATGACTTAATTATCCTCTTTCAAATCTTTAGAGCTTAAACATAGAATCCTTATGACCTTTGTATACATTTCCTTTCTGTAGGTCCCAAAAAATATATCAGAGTAAAGAAAATGATCTTACCTTTTTTACGTTAGTAAATTGTATACTCTCTTTAAAAATAAATTTGATTCTTTTTGAATAGTAAAAGCAGAGGTCTTTATAAAATTGTTTTTAGACTTGGAAGCTAATTAGATAATCACTATCTTAATTAGAGTGAATGATTTGATTTTGAATATCATAGTTAATTAAGCAAATGAGATAAATTATATGAGAGTGCAATTAAACTTTCAATTTAGCAATTAAATATTTTCAATATAACAACAGTTTCAACATTACAGAATTTCCAACATAGCAAAAATACAATTATGCAATAAAGTTTAAATTGTAGAATATAATCTTGCAATAAGAATAAATTTCAGAAATATAAAGAACTATAAAGAAACAATTTAGACATAGGATTTTTAAAGTGGTTCAACGTTAACTGAAACTGTAGTCGAAGTTTACATCCACTGGATCAATCCTCAATCAGATGACCTCTTTTATTAACTATAACAGGATTTTAACTGGGCTCCTGAATAGCTAGTTTATACAACAAGATTTATATTGGGCTCTTGTAAAACTTAAAAACAACAAGAATTAGCTAGGCTCTTACAAACCTAGATACAAGAATTCTTTTATCTCATCGGACTATGATTAACTTTATAACCTAGAGATGTACAAAGAATTTAATACAATCTTCAACTACTATAATCAACCTCACATCTAAAGGAGATGTAAAGGAAAGATCAACCTCTTCCTTTATATTTCCAATTTCTATCAACCTAAAAATTGCAATTAAAACAAAAACTAGATTCCTATCAACCTAGAAATTTAAAAGTAAAATCAAGAAATAGGTAAGATATACAATATCCAATTTTAAGATGAAGATCTCAAAAAATCTAATTGTGAATTTCTTCAGACTTAATAAAAGATCCTTGAATTAATCAGATAAAGTGAGGTAGTGATAAATCTTGTTAAGCTTGAATAGCTCTAAGATTTGCACTCTTGAAAAAGTGTGTTTGTTATGAAAACTATTAGGTTTGAAATAAGGTTAGGGGCGTTTATAGTTATTGTAATCGACATTTGAAAAATAACTAATTTTCAGCCCTTGAATCGATTCTTGAATTGATTCACAGTGGTTATTGACTTATGAATCGATTTGTCTATGAATATCATAAACAAATTCAAGACTTGAATCGATTGATGAATTGAATCATAGTATATTGAAATCAGGTCTTGAATCGATTAGGGAATTGATTCAAGTAATTTTCCTAACCTTTGGTACAAATATTTTTCAAAACTTTTCTTTATGAATCGATTCAAATAGATTTGCATAAGTTCTCCACATGAATCGATTCACACAATGTAAAATGGCTTTTGTAAAACTTACACTTATGAAAGATCATTTAAAAAACTTGTTTGAAAAATATTTGATTTTTAAATCACTTCAAGAGATTTATTGCTACCTCAATTGTTCAGATTTAAGAATTTTATTTGTATCAAGTTTGATTAGAATTTCACTTACAAAAGATCCTATGAAAGATAAAATAATTGCTAAATGTAGTTGTGGATCTCTTGAATTATGACACTTTGATCCTGCAAAACAAATAATAAACATGAAAGAATATTTTCAAACTTAAATTGTTTTCAGCATTAAAACCAAAAAGGGAAAGATAACAAAGTAATCAAATAAAAAATGCTAACAATCTTAGAAATGTTAACACCTTCCCCTTCCTTAATATTTGTAATTTTTATTTCTTTCAATGTCTTTTGTATGTGATACTTAGGAATTAATAAATTTTATAAGTTTTCAATTCTCTATGCTTGCCTCTGTTAATTTCCAAATTTGCAATATATATTATTTTCATAGAGTTTTTATAATGTTTTCTATTAATAATATTTTTATGCTTTCATGCTGCATCAATATATTCGACATTAGCATTATTTTCAACATGGTTTTAGCAAAAAGGCATTTAATTAAACCAAAAAATTCAAAAATAATTAATGCACTTTCAAAAGAATTACAACTTTTATTAGAAATTATAGAAGAAATTCAAGATACATAAAATAATGCTAAGGCATAGTATATTGATATAGTACGGAGGTATAAAAATATTATTGATAGAAAACATTATGAAAATGCTATGAATATAATATATTGCAAATATGGAAATTTATAGAGGTAAGCACAGAGAGTTGAAAACTTACAAAATTTATTGATTCTTGAGTATCACAAACAAAGGACTTTGAAAAAAAAGAAAATTACAAATGTTGAGGAAAAGGAAGAGAAGTGCATGCAAAAGTAATAAGAATTCTGTGCTTAAGCTCTAAAGCTTTGAAAGGGGGTAATTGAGTCATCTTGGTTAAGGCCTATTTCAGCCATGTTGTTTCTTGAGAAATCTTTTGCTTTTATAAATGTGGATGAGTGCTTTACATTTGAAATTTCTTTTGATTTTGATTCTAACAGACTTGAAATTTTCTTCAAATTTTTTGAAGCATCTTGAATAGTGATTGAAAAGATTAGAGGTATCTTGAATGGTACCTTTTCTCTTGAACCCTTTTCTTTTTCCATCGAAAGTATCTTGGATCATTGTACTGAAAACATCTTGAATAGTTGATGAAGGACAACACCTTTTAGAAAATGGAACTTGAGAGAGATCATTACATCTTAAAATCTTGAATTACTAGAAATAACCAGGATTTATTCCATAGGAGTCATCATTATATTGTTGAAAAGCAGACTGGACCTCTTCATTGTTTGAGCTATCTTCTTCATCACCATTTGTTTAAGATAAAGTTTCAAGCAACTTTTTCTTAAATTTATGTTTTGAAGAAGCACTTGTTAGTTTAGCTAAAAATTTACTTTGGATAATGAGAAAATTAGTTTGATCTTGAGACAACACCATCATTTGAGGCTTGTATTTGAAATATTTATGGATAGGTTGGATATTAGCAAATTCAATTTTGAATTTATTCCATCATTTGACCCTGAACACTCGAGCCACGCATAATAGACAAGGGTCTAGGTATTTTTTTAGAACTGTATAGTGCCAACATAGTATCCAAGCAATTTTGAAGTTTATACAAAAATGTTATAACTTGTCTATTTTTTACACACTTTTAAGGAAAATAAATCAAAGCTCTCTTGTATTTTTGTATTAAAGATTTGTAGAGTTAGTCCACAAATTTTGAACCATTCTAAAAACTAGGTTGGAGGATTTTTTGAACAAATTGAAGCAATTGAATAAACCAAGAGTGAAAGTAATTGTTATAACGAAGAATATTGAACTAGGCTTGCTTGTGATCCTCATATTTAAAAGGTTTTGGTTAGAAATAAACTTGAAATTTTTTGTAAGTATAGGGGGAAGTAAGTCCCTAATCTTGATAAGTAAGGATCCTTATGATTTTGATTGTTGAAAAATACTATTTTCTGTAGATTTGAAGGAATAGCTTTATGATTCAGTTTAATTGATTGCGTTTGAAGAAGATCTAGTTTATAAAATTCCCTTGTTTTTTTTTTAAAATCACAATTTTGAGGTAAAATACATTTAGCATTGTTATATGGAGTTGCTATCATTTAATGCTCCTCTATTGTTGATATGAGAATATTGATATCTTTGATCACATATTCTGTATCTTGAGAATACACTAGTTTTGAAGGTAGGCTATTTGGAAAGGATACACTTACTGATGAAGTTACTGCTTGAAAATAATTTCTTGGAGGCTGTGGTACTGTACCAAAGGTGCTGAATCTATTTTGAATAGCTAAAACTGTGGATCCTATTGAAGGTTGAATCATTGATTTAGGTTAGCTAGGTGATGCTAGGGGTTTCATAGCATAATTTGCTATTGAATTTTTGGAAGAAGGGTTTGATTTATTCATCTTTGGTAACCTAAAAGATGTTTTTAAGTAAGAAAGTAGGTATTGATAAAGGACCTTTAGAAACAAGAAGATATATATATATATATATATATAGAGAGAGAGAGAGAGAGAGAAAATATTATGGTGAGATTTTTTTTTGATCCTTTGCTCCTCCTATTCTAAAAACCTACTAGAGAATAAATGCACATCTATCCACAGTCTTGAGAACATTCACCATTAACCTTTAGTCTTTCTTCTTCATTAAAATCTTCTTGTTCTAGTATTTTATTGATATTATCATTTTCTTCTTCTCGAGAGAACTTGAACTCTTCTATTGAGTTTATTAATAAGTTTTGAAGTTAATTTTTTAATTCATCACTTACAGTTAAAGCATTTATTTTTTCTTTCATTTGACAATTTATACTATAATGACCAAATCGACTACTTTTATAACATACTATATTTTGTTGAGAAACTTTATTGGTTTATAGTTGTATTGTTAATAGAATATTCCTAATTCTCGATTATTGATTCCAGCCTTTAACTTTATCTTAGTACATAGTGCTAGACCTTCTTGATAGTATCCAAGGAATGTCTCAATTATATTCTCATCTTAAGTTTTCTCTAACCTTTTGAGCAAATTGATTTGGAAAACCTATTACAAACTTTTATTTCCAATATGCTAGCCGACAATTTGGTCTTGTCTAGACTCTTGATAAAAATACATCTTTATACCACTTAAAATCTACTAAAGTGAGGCATTTAAGATTTAATAAAACTTTTGAGTCTCTTTCTTGAATTTGATAAGGGTTTCCTATAAACTACTTTGTTATTCCTTCTATTAAAGTATTAACTATATTAGTGGCATGAGTTATTTGATCATTGATCACCTTGGGTTTGACTACTGAAAATAATATGGTATTTTGTTCTTCAAAAATATATTAGTCCCAACATCCTTTTAACTATCTAGAAAATCTGACAGTTAAATGATTAGTAATTTTTTTATCATTATTTCCGTTGGTTTTATAGGCTGTTGTAACTATTGTCATATTTTTCAAAGTGTTGATTATTTTGTATTTACTTTTTTCATCTATATTCCACTCATAAACTCTTTGTCTATCATATGAAGTTTCCTAATATTGATTTTTTTCTTCATATTAAATATCTAGGGGCGTTGGTATGGAATAATAATTTCTTATATAGAAATTTTGATTTAAATTTTGACTGTGCTTGAAGGATTTTTTATATTCATTTCACTTATTTTATTTATTTGATTATCCAAAAATTGAAGTTCTATTTGATCTAGTTTTTAGTCTTTTGAAATTATCTTAACATTTTTTCCTCCATTGGTTGTTAAATTTTTTAATTTGTTTATAATTTCTTCTAATAATTCTTCATTATTGGATTTTACTAGTTTACAAGTTTTTAATTCTTCTTGAGATAAAGGAAAAGGTTTAAAAATAGGCTGCTCTAATTTTGATTTATCTTTTAAGTTTTTAAATTTCTGGAGAGATAAATGATTAGTGATAATTCTTATAAAAGTTTCCATATTATCAAATTGAGTAGCTATGATATGAAATATTTGATTTTAGTAAATATTTTAATATTGAATTTTTTTATTTATTTTAAACTTAATTTTTCTTTACACTTATTTTCTGTTAGTCCTTTTTTGAATGGGGAAGCTATTATTGAAGTCTCAAAATGAGAAATTTTAGTTTCTTCGAAATAAGGATAATTTCCTACAATTATTTTATTTGTTGAAATTTCCTAGTTTTGACTAGATTTTTTTATTACATTTAAATAGTTTTTACGATGTGATAGATGATTCTTTCAAATTATTTGTTCATTATTTATTGAAAGATTCTTTTGAAAATTATCCATATCTAAAGATGAATTCCTTTTTCTTTACTATTGAAAATCTATACTAGTAGGTTTCTCTTTTAGGCCATCATTTAAAGATTCTTTATTGAAATTTTTTACAAAAGGATTTTTGATTTGATTTTGTACTCTATAGTCTTCAAATTAGTTAAAGAAAGATATGTGTAATTGAAAATTTTCTATTGCTTGATAACATAGGTTTTTATAATCTTCTAAGAGTTATGTTGAGAGTATAGAAAAATGCCATTTTCTTTTTTCTTTTTTTTCTTCAGATAAAAATTCTTGATTGAGGAAATTCTTTTATGGTACAAATTCTCTTTTGATCATTTCTATTTGTTTTTGGACATGGGGTAGCATATCTAAATGGGTAGGAGAAGAAAGTTCTATTATTGATTCTTTTGTTGAGGCATATTCTACTATATAATTTGCTTCTGGCATGCTTTTGTTATAATCTACATCTTGATAGTTTAGTTGAGGTTGTTTTGTATCCAAGTCTATATGTTTCCATGGATCTATATCTAATGTTGAAGTAGTTAATTTTGAATATACTAATCTTTTTGGCAAATATTTTGATTTTATAGAGGATTCGGATTCATGTTCTTTAAATCGCATAGACAAAGTCCTAGCAAATTTGAGAGTTGTATCTCCTAAGGACTCTTCTATTATTTGATGAAGTGTAGGGTTTTCTTCATATTTTAGAGGCATTAATTTTGGAACTTTCCATTCTTCTATGAAAGTAATCTGATCATGTTTTAAAAGTTTTGGAGTAAGATCTGTTGAATTTTGAGTGTTTGCTTCTATTAATAAAGTTTCACCTTGTTTTGATTTTCTTAAAGCTTTTATATTGACATTTGTTTTCATAACCTTGTAATGAAGTCTATAGATTATATCTAAATGTCTAGTTACTTCTTTCCAAAGTCCTTCTTTTGTTTTGATTTTTAAAACTAAAAAGTTTTTAATATCTAGGTTTTCTAAAGATACAATGTAATCTAGAAAACAATTAAAGTAAACTACTCCATTATGTAAATTTGACAGTAAACAAGCTAATAAAAAGTTTTTAAAGGTAGGTTCTTGAAGTATTATTAGTATTGGGGTGCCTATTCTTGCTCTGCGTAGAGGTTTTGCAGTTACTTGAATAAAGCCTATATATAAATATTTATAATGCTTCTTATGTTTTCTAATTAGATTTGAAGAAAGTAAAAATATTGAAACATACATTTTATTGATGCTTATATTTTGTTCACAAGTAGTGATGATAAAATCTTAAAAAGAAATCAAAAGTATCTGATTTGTAAATTTTTTGACTAGGTTTCAATTTTTTAGTTTTTGTTCTACTTTTGAAATTATCAACTCTTGACTATTAACAATATCTTCATTTATTTTATCATTTTTTTTATTAGAATCTTTTTCAAAAGTTGATGGTATTAGTTCCTTGTGTTTGGAAAAGAAGTTTCCTAAGTAAATGAGCAATGATTATTTTTTTGTGAATACCAGTTTTTGGGAGGAATTAAGAATTATGAGAGGATTATTGACTACTCTAGTTTTTGTTTTTCTTATCTAGGCTTTCTGCTCCTGTACGAGACCATCCAACATTATAGAGACCTTGCCCCAACACTCGTCTCTCCCTGGGTGTCAACAATAGGCTAATAACTATAGCTCTGAAGACTACCTACAACTTGTTATAGTTGTACCAACACACAGTGTACTAACTCCAGGTATTGAAACCTTTACTACAATAATCAATTTTTCCTTTTACAGTGAATATTATTCACACTACAGTAACTTATTATTCATACTATAGTGAACTACTATTGGACAACAATGATTGGGCTATAGTAACCTAGGAATCTCTCTCCCTACCATCACAAGGCTTTGATACCAAGTGGAGTGGAGCTGTTTAGAAAACTCTGGATTAATCTTGAAAACATGTTCAAAATAATGTCAATGCATAGTATATTGATGCAGTACGGAAGCATAAAAATATTATTAATAGAAAACATTATGAAAATGCTATGAAAATAACATATATTGCAAATATGGAAATTGACAAAGGCAAGCACAGACAGTTGAGGGTTACAAAATTTATTAATTCCTGGGTATTACGTACAAAGGGCTTTGAAAGAAAAGAAAATTACAAATGTTGAGGAAGAGGAAGAGAAGTGTATACAAAGGTCCTAAGGATTTTGTGTTTAAGCATTAAAGAGTTAAATGGGGGTAATTAAGTCATCTTGGTTGAGGCTTAATTTAGCTATGTCTAAGTTTTTAGAATTCTTCTGCTTTTATAAATGTGGGTTAATGCTTTAGATTTGAAATTTCTCTTGATTTTGATTCTAACAGACTTAAAATTTTCTTCAAATTTTTTGAAATATCTTGAATAATGATTAAAGAAACTAAAGGCATCTTGAAGAGTATTTTCTATTTTGAACTTTTTCTTACCACCGAAAGCATCTTAAATTATTGTACTAAGAGAATCTTGAATAGTTGACGAACAGTCACCGAGATATCTTAAACGTTTTGTTAGAAAGCCATTTTAATAAATCAAATCATCTTGATCTTCATTATTGTTTTGCAATTCAGTAAAATACCAACAGTATCTCCTTAATTGTTGAATTATTTCGTACTCATATTTGACCAAATTGCTTAACTCTTCAGTGACTTCATAATTGAAAGGTATATGAGGGAGGTAAGCTTCATACATTCTGATTTGTTGATGATCCTTTTCTCCCAAAATTTGTAAGTTTGTATAAGGAGTCTTAAAAAATAAATCATAGGCTATTGCTCTTGTTTGAGCTTTTAGTAGTTGTTCTTGAATAGGTTTTGAACAATGCCATAGGACTTCATCATCTTGATATAGTTCTAGTCTATCTTTATGATGTAAGGATATTCAAATATAGTATTAAGATGGAATTAGTTTTCCTAGTGAAGTCCATTCTAGAAATACACTTTGAATATTGAGTTGAACATATTAAATGCATGTGAATTTTTGAGAAAAAGCACTTGATATACAAAATTCTAATTTTCTACCAAAATATTTAATTTGTATTGGGTTTGAAATTATGACTTGACAAAGATATCTATAATCAAACAACATTCTTAGGGTTATGATCACAAATCTATTTTGTTTAGTGGCATGAATATTGTGAAATTGTTGAAGATCTAAAGCTACAGTATGTATACTATATTTAAGTAGACAAGGACATAATGGTCATTAAAGAGGGACTGATATGCAACTGGGATCAATTTTTGGACATGGAACTAAGTCCTTTTCGTGTACATAGTCAAATTGCCAAGAGATTACCACTCTAGGAGATGCTTTATCACCTATTAAAGATAGAAAATTAAAAAGAAATTGTTAAAACTCTTAAGCTAATTTTTTAGCCTTTTGATAAATTGCTTTTTTCAATTCTTAAGGGAAAGATTTTGGAAAAATTGAATAAGATACAGGAGACATAATTTTTAAAGGATTTGAAAAGAATTCTTGACTAGTTGATCCTTTTAAATTTAAGAGTAAATTAGAAATTTATTTTTTCTGTTTTGAAAATTTGAAATGTTGGATTAATATTATCAAAATGATTTGGATAAGGTTTCTAAGGAGTTTGAGAGGATAAAGATCCTTCTTGATTGATGATGACCCCTATAAGAATTCTTTGATAAGAAAATATGGAAGAGAATTTTGATCACCTTTAATGAATTCAATATCAAAATCAAAGTAGGCTAAAATTGCTTATGATCTTGTAAATATTTGTTTTGAAACTAAATTTTGAATATTCTCTTGCAAGACATCTTTTGCAGCTTTACAGTTAATTCTTAATAAAAACCTTTTATTGATTAAATCATCTTGAAACTTAGTGATGCATAATACTATAGATAATACCTCTTTTTTTTGGTAGAATATTTGTTTTGAGATTCAATCCAACATCTTGAGTAATATCTAACTACATGTTCTTTTCACTCTTTTCACTCCTTTTGTTTGAGAATTCCTCCATACCCTATCTCCGAAGCATCTATTTCTATTATCATAAAAGCTTGAGGATTCGATATTCTTAAACATGGAAGTTAACAAACTATAGACTTGATTTTTCTAACTAACTCAGTCATCTCTTGATTCCACACTGGTGGATCTTTTTTGAGTCTTTTAAAGAGTGATTTACTAATATGGCTAATATTTCGAACAAAATTTACTACATAATTAGGGCATTCTAAAAATATATGAAGTTTAGTTTTATCTTTGATTTCATCTGAAAATTTATTATGAAATTTTATTACTTTACTTATTGGAGTTATAGTCCCTTGATGTATATCATGCCCTAAAAATCTAACTTTTGTTTGAAAGAACTTAATTTCCTTTTGGGAGACAACTAAAATATTCCTTTTAATAACATTAAAAATTATCTATAAATGTTTAAAATGTTGATCTATTGAATTTGAAAAGATTAAAACATCATCTATGTAAAAAAATTAAGAAATGAATTTATGAATTTGAAATGTCATTCATCATATTTTGAAATTCTAAAGGAACATTTTTTAGACCAAAAGGCATCACATTCCACTCATAATGACTAAAGGGTTCAATGAAAGTAATTTTATATCTATCTTCTTTAATTTAAATTTGCCAAAATCCTAATTTCATATCTAATTTTGAAAATATTGCAATTTGATAAAGTCTTCCTCGGAAATCTTATTTGTTTGGAATTGGACATCTTATCCATTGAAGAGCTTTATTGAGTACTTTATAATTGATTACTAATTTTGGTGTACCTCTTTCTATTTCTACTTGATTTTCAACATAAAAGGCAAAAATAACTCCAAAGAGATTTACTGGGTCTTATTAATTTTTTGTCTATTGAATCTTGAATTTCTTTTTTTCAATAATTTAATAATTCTTCTTTGATTTGAATTGGTCTTACTTTGGTAAAAATATTTTTTCCATTAAAATCCTTTTCATAGGGTAAAGAGATCATATGTTAGCTTTCTATCTCAAAAAATTTAGGCTTTTCACACATACTTCTCTTTCATATAGCTTTTTTCTATTTTTTGTTGATTTTGAGGATTTTCTTTTTTAGTTTTTGTCCTATTTTCATATAGTAAATCTCATTTTGAAGATCGTATATAAAATTTTCTTTTCTTTTTATCATGTTGGTGGAAATATCTCATTTTTATCATATTAGAAGTAGTGAAAATTCAAAGCATATATTTTTTAATTTTAAGAGATGAATCTCCTATGTGGTGACCGGAAAGAGAAATATTTGTGTAAGAAAAGGAGTTCCTAAAATTATCATTCATATTTTTTTTTTACCAAAATGAAAGTATTTTAGAAACAAATTCCTTATTGACAACTCGTGCATTTTCTAATTTATGAGTTCCACTTACATTTCTTAATGATTCCTTAGTTTTTTTGATAATATTTTGTAAGTATTAAGCCTTTTTTTAATACAATTCATATATGCTCTTGAATCTATTAAAGTATAAAATTCTTTATAAAAATTATTAACAGTTACTGAATTAATTCAACAAATCCATTTATGAAATTGTATTCTTTGAATAGCATTTAAATATTAATTTTCATCTTTTTCTTGCTTTTCCTTTAATTTTTCTTGTATATTTTGAAATGAAGTTGATGCCTTTTCATAATCTTGATCTTCTTCAAACATTGTATCTTTTCCTTTGGTAGAATAGTTTGACGATTTTGAAATTTCTAAATCAAATCTTTGATTTTTCTCTTTAATTTCTTTTTTGATATTATGAATTCCATCTGTAAGTCTTAAATTGTAATTTTATTGTTGGGTGGCTTGAACCTATTAAATACTTCTTGTAGATCATAAAATTCAAATTTCTCTTGAGTTTCCTTTTGAGTAATTTTCTCATTTAATTTAAGTAAATAATTCTTTTGAATTTCTACATCTTAAATTTTTTTCTATTATTTCTAATAAAAGTTGTAATTCTTTTGAAAGTACATTAATTGTTTTTGACTTTTTTTGTTTAATTAAATGTCCTTTTGCCTAACCTGTAATGGAATTTATTTTTTCTAAAAGAAAATTTTTTATTAGTTATTAATTTTTCTCCTTTTTATTTATTTCTTCATTATTGACGAATTCATTATTTATTTCTGAATTTGGTAAAAACTTCTTTTGAGCATTATTGCTACCTAAGATAAGCTTTCTATTTTTTGATGAGGATGATCTATAAGTTTCTTTTCTTGATTTTGATTATTTAAAGATTCCTTATCGGGATTCATTTTTAAAGGTGATAGTGTTATTTGTTTAGTTGTTTGTTTTGATAGGTAGTCTTTTGTGGAGTAAAAGTTTTTTGAAAAAGGAAAATGTTGAAAATTTCTCTTTTAATTTGCCAAGCTAATAGTTGTTGCACGTGACCCTGTTACAAGTTTTTGTCTTGAATTTTGGGAGGCCACATCTTGAGAAATATGTGTATCTATGTTTAGGTTTATTTTTTTTCTCTTGTTGACATGATTTATTGGGTTATTTTATTATGACTTGATTTTGTAATGAATTATTGATGTTTTGACTAAGTTCTATCATATCTTGCTTACATAGTTTCCTTATTGCTTCCTTTTTTATTTCTTTTTTCTCTTTTCTTATTTTAATTCTTGACTTAATTTCATTTGTTTCTTGTGGTTTAGATGGGTTTATAAAAGGATTTTTAATACTATTTTCTTGACATATTCTTCAAACTAA
The DNA here is from genome assembly GCA_026873985.1 of Saraca asoca. Classification (NCBI taxonomy): domain Eukaryota; kingdom Viridiplantae; phylum Streptophyta; class Magnoliopsida; order Fabales; family Fabaceae; genus Saraca; species Saraca asoca. The sequence goes on from JANHAO010006858.1 coordinate 16,919, forward strand.
TTGAATAAATATATATATGCTTTCTTAATTTTCTCAATTGGTAATAATATAAATTTTTATAATTATCCACAAATTCTTTTGAAAACATCAAAAAATACCGTTCTCTTTTTTCATCTTGAGATGTAAATTTTTTACTAAGGAAATTTTTATTTGTTGACGGTGAAATTCGGTTGGTATGTGGGACTCGAACTTCAGCCAACGGGAGGAGTTCTGGGACCCAATACTGCCTTTGAAGTGCGGGAGAGAAAGGACCGAGAGGAAGAAGAAAGAGAAAGGGGGCAATACGTTTAACGTGGTTCGGCTAAATCCAGGCGGTACCGGACCCTACGTCCACGATGAAAGTTTTATTAATGTAAAGTGATTTGTAGAGTTTCTGCTTTACAAGATTGTCCATTCTCTTTCTAACAATGTAATCCTATTTATAAAGGAAGGAGGAGGTTACATGCATTAATTACTAACTACAGTGGTGTTACATCAAACTATAAATAAGACAAGATAGCAAAATGGGCTGTAATCCGACTACTGCAAAGAGTAGGCTACTGAATAGTACCCTTAGGCTAGCGGTAGACTTGTGTTTGCTGCTCAGCATTCTGAGTTAGGGATTTATGGCTTGCAGGCATTGCAGGTTCTGTTGTAGCGAACTAGGTGTCGCTGTAGTGAGGAAGCGAGCTTAAGCGGAGTGATTGATCACTTGACGATATGGTCTTATGATTTCTTTGTTAGACCATCCCTTGTGAGAGAGACTGCTTCGCGGGGTATACCAGAATCTCCTTGCAGCGTCATTGTGTTGTGACGAGTGAGGTAGGGCTTGGCGCTCGAAATTACTTTGCCATTGTCACTCTCTGTCTTCTTTGTGCTCGAGGACTCGTCCTTGTGAGGCCAATTTTTTGTTATACAACATAAGCCCCCTAACTCTTGGTTTGCTTTGCGGACTGGGAGTTGCATGTTTCCGAGGCTTGATTTGTATCTTCAGTCAGTGTTCTTCTTTGACCGAAGTGTTTATGTCAGATGTCTTTTCGTTCTGCTTTAGGCCATACTTTCTCATGTTTGCCATTTTTGGCCGTTGGCATGGCATTATCGCTCGTTTCGGGCCGTTGGATGAAAATCAAATCAAATTTTCTCTGGATTTTTCAAAGGGTTGAGTGGGTCTATTTATAACTTAGGGTATTCTCTCTTTCGTCTTAGAAAAACTCAATGGAGGAGACTGAAGAGCCCCCTACACTTTGGTGTCTTGGCTTCCAATGAAGCTTGGTGAGATGTGGATGGCCTGTTGCAGGGTGGCGGGAGACGTGGATAGCCCCGTTACATGTGGCTCCGACGTAGGATCTACCTGGCGGGCTTCTACAGGGTTCTCACCGTGTCTTCTAGCCACCTCCTCCGACCGTTGCATGTGGTGCCGCTACCTGGCCAGCCAGCTTTTATAACTTTTTGAATTGTTGTGTGTGGCTCAGGAGAACGTGCTGGAGGAATAAGCAGGAGGAACTCTGGGGCTGCTGCTCTTCTGTGAGCCCGACGACTAGTAACTGGCCTTTTTGGCTGCTTTTTGCGGGAATTGTAGTGCTAGACTTTCAGTCTTTTTCCCCTGATGTACCATCGCCTCGCTTGTTGAGGTCTTATGTGGGATGAGTTCTTCTCCTTTTTGAAAACTGTAATGAATGCTTCACGCATTATTGTATGTAAACTTATGACAATTAATGAGAATTTCTCCCTTTGGCCAGTCAGCTATGCTTTCATTTTTCTGACTGCTTGACTCATTGTGAATGAGAGAGGTCGTATGTGAGCTACGCTCGAGAGATCTCATTTAAGACTTGAGAGATACATCCACATGAGAGCTGTGGGAATTTATTTGCATGAAAATCGTGAGAAACTCACCTGCATGAGAGCTGCGATTGATTTTGATGACTTCATTTTGATAATGGTGAGGTAAAAATCATTCGCTGAGTTTTTAGTTTTTTTTTTTGTAACCGCGAGGTAGCCTCAGGGGCCGTCTCACCCTCGATTTTGTGTTTTCGAAGCCGTGAGGTAGGCTCAAGGGTCGTCTCACCCTCGGGCATTATGAGGTAGGCTCAAGAGCTGTCTCACCCTCGATTTTGTTGTTTTTTTTTATAAGGTGAAAGTCATTTGCTTAAGCTAAGTTTATGGAGTGATGCTGTAGTGAGGTGAGAACCATTCACTGTAGTAAGTGGGCCGTAGCAGGGTGAAAACCATCCACTGTAGTGATTATGTGAAGGTAAAAAGAAGACTTCTGTCTACATAATGCTTTAGCCAGTTGGAGATTTTCATTGATTCAGTATGCAACCGTTGACACAGCCAAACACCATTGAGAAGTTACAGGATTAGAATATGGTCCTAACGGAGGGTTCGGGCTCTTGGGTGATAACTTTCTGAGCTTGCTGAGCGCACTATCCCGATGGTCTTACCACATAATCCTGTAGTTGGCCCCTCTTGATGAGGTCTTCTAGGGCATCTCTTAGTGTCTGACACTCTGAGGTGGTATGTCCAGCCTCATTGTGATAAGCATAAAATTTACTTTGGTCTCTGGATTTAGAGGATGCCCTTAATGTTCGGGATTTTTCGAAGTCCTCATTATGCCTTTCCTCGGCAAAGATTCTGTCCTAAGTGTCCGACAGGATGCTATAGCTCTTGAAGTGGTCTTTGGGCTGCTGAGGTTTTGCCTTCTTTATGAGATGAGGAGTGGGGTTATCATAACTCTCGCTACCCCTCTTTTTACTCGCGGTGGGGCCACTATGGTCCTCTTTGTGTTTGGGTTCCTCCATTCCGAAGGTTTCTTCCTATCTTATTTGCTTGGTTGCCCGATCGTAGAATTCAGCGAGGTCTCGAGCGGGGGACTTGTAGAGGCTTCTATATAGCTTATCGTCTTTACGAAGTCCCACTGAGATGGCTGTTAGAACACTTTCCTCCAAAGGATTTTCCATGGAGTTGGCCTCGTGCCTGAACTGGGCCAGATAGTTTTTGAGTGACTTGTCCTTATACTGGAAAATCATTGTGCGGTGGCAAGGAGGTGCAAGTTGCTTCTTTAGCACCCGATATTAGTTAACAAACTTCCTTTGACACTCTTCCCAGTTGCTGATGCTGCGCAGGGGAAGGTGCTTGAACCAAGCACGAGGTATTGACCCTAGTGTGGCGGGGAAGACACGACACTTTACCAGGGGGTCGATCATCTGGAGGTCCATTTGAGTATTGAACGCATCCAGGTGATCGCTCGGGTCACTGTTCCCATCATACAGTGGGATTGCAGGCACTTTAATCTTCTGCGGTAGAGGTTGCTTCTCGATTTCCATATAAAATGGCGAGAACTCCTCGTAGCGAGGCTGATTGCTTTGACATTGAGGGCACTCTTATAGCTATTTTAGCCTCTGGAGAACTTCTTCCATCACCGGTCGTTGCCCTCCATGATGAGGGACAGACCTTTCTGCTTGCTGTGAGCCCCCTAGTCATTGGCTGTCGCGGTCTTCTCTTTGAGCTTCCTCACGAAGCTGTTGGAGTTGTGCCATGACCTCTTCTTGCCTTTGAGCATTTTGTGCTTGTGCCTGAGCAAGCACCTTGACAGTCTCAGCTAATTCTCTGACTGTATTTTCGAGTGTCGATCGGGACTGATCGGGCGTTTGCGCCTCTTGACTTTTAGGTGTAGTGGTGTGCTACTGAGAAACTGGAACCGTGGAGCTTCGAGTCATTCTTCCTCTGGCTATGATTAGGCTACAGTAGAAACTATTGGTCCCAATTGAAACAGGTTAGAATTAATCTAAGAAAGCAGAATAAGTTTGGATCTTTCCCTTATCTCGTTGGAGATTGGTATGCACGTGTATCTTGATTTATATCACTTGTAAATTTCGTGTATTTGGTGCAAGAATGAGTAATTATGCAGAAAGATAATGAAGATAT
>JANHAO010006859.1:0-20845 GCA_026873985.1 Saraca asoca
GCAATGACAGATACAAGAGTGTGTTGCATCGTGCTGTGGTGAATTGTGAGAAAGAGAGGATGTCCATTCCAACATTCTACTGTCCATCGCCGGATGCAGTAATAAGACTAGCTCCCAAGCTCACTCACAATGGTACACAATATCGACATTTCACATACAATGAGTACTATGAGAAATTCTGGAAGAGAGGACTTTCTAAAGCAACCTGCGTCGACATGTTCAAGGCTTGAAATGTTCTGAAACAAAAAGTTGCGGTAGCAGTGCCAATCATGTTCATTGGGATTGAATTCAATAATCTCTTTAGTTTGATATATTCCATTCATATGGTGTATTTTGGATAAATTGATTAAAGCATGTGCTAGCTATAAGTCAGAGATATTATTTTTATTATTATTATTATTTATGTTTCACAGAAGAGATAGATATATTATAAAGGGAAAAAAAATATCACTTATCCTTACACAAGTCTTGTTATATGCCTATTGAAACTAACAACCTACAATAAAGAATCTATTGGGAAAGTAGCATCTAGAATTCTTATCTCAGCAAAGTCCACTAGCAATATCCTGGTGTCATGCCAAATATTTTGTATATGTCCAAGTTGAGTAGTAGATGAAACTATAGCTTTGTTAATATGATTTTTAGCGACAATTTGAATAGAAATTTGAGATGAAGGCCCATAATTCATAAGAAAATTTCTGATAGCATGAGAAAGCTCCATAGCAGAACCTGTAAACTTGGATTGGCAGTAGACTGCTACAAATCTAAGAGTTTCAATTCTAATTAAAACACATTTGCAACCCATGAACTTCCTTCCAACTTCTCTCCTTCAACCAATTGAAAGACGAGCTTGTTTGTAATATGAGGAGCTGAAATTTGTGGTGGAGGACTTTTTGAATGATAAAGGGTGGTTATATTTTTAATCTGCATTCTAGGTTTTTTAATATCATATTATCCTTGCCAAAAATGAACAAAAAATAGAACATGTGAGGGGTTTGCCTTGACTAAATTAAAGACTGCCTGATATCCCATATTGCATATAAAATGATAGCATTTGAATAAGTAAGATCAGTGGTTAAACGAGGATGAGTATTACCTTTTTCCAAAAAATATTTCAACCAAAGAGTGATATTATGAGGATGAATGAATTCAGGCTTGATTGAAAGTGAGCTTCCAAACCATATTGTTCTAGCTAGATCACACTGCAGAAAAATATGTGTAGCTGATTCATTTTCTTGTAGCTAGAAAAGACATTCAGCATTAACATGAATATATTTTTTCCCTTAAAAACATCTCTTAAAAGGAAAAATGTTATAAAATAGTTTCCATAGAAATGTAATAACCTTTTAAGGAAGTGGAAGTTTCCACAGATTTTTCTAAAGGAATTAAGAATTAAAATTGGAACTCATATAATCATGAAGTAAAATTTGGTAGGCTTTATTAACAGAATAAAAGCTAGTAGCTGATCTTGTCCAAATCAACCAATTAGCAGCCCCATAATAAGAGACTGTTGTACTAAGAATTAAATTACAAGTGTTAGGATCATATATAGATTCCACTCTTTGCCTATGCTAATTCCCTCCATTGTTTTGCCTCAAATCTTTAATAGTTTGTAGATTATAAGGAAGGGGATTAGCTAGTTTACACCAGAATTTGGATCCAAGATGAATATGTTCACATGTTCCAATATTTCAAACCAATCTATCAATAATCATGCCAGCATTATCTTGGATATCAATCCATCTCCAATAACCATTAGAGTACCTGTTTGTGATATTTTCTACATTATTTTTACCTTTTTTTTTTAATAATGATTTCACCCAATAAATTTTGAGGATTATCAATAACTCTCCAAATTGGTTTTGCAAGCATTACGTAGTTGAAAAAATCCAATTTCAATAAGCCTAATCCACTAATAGTACAGGGCAAAACTAATTTGTCGCAAGCCATTGTATGGATTTTCCTTTTTAACTTCAATATCCCCCCACAAAAAATTCCTAGTATATTTTTCCATCCGCTGAAGATGTTTTCTAGAAAATTTTGAAGTAGCCATATGATACATAGGAAGACTCTTGTACAACATATTTGCACAATATTGGTCTCCTAGCTTGTGAAGCCACCTTGCTTTCCATCGTTGAAACTTCTTTGCAATTTTACATATAACCTCTTTGGCAATATCTCTTCTTCTATTTGACCAAACAATGTAAGATCCTAGATATTCGTCAAATTTGTGAACTACTTTAACCCCCATTATTTCAATTGACTCTTTCCTACATCTCTTTGGAGTATTTGGATTAAACCAAACCTTTAACTTGTTTTTGTTAACTTGTAAACCAAATATATTTCCAAAAGGATTCAAGATATTAATCATTTCTTGCAAGAATTTGTAGTAGCCCTAAAAAACCATAATAAATCATTTGCATAAAACAAATGATTTATTGTTGGAGCATATCTGCTAGCTTTAACTGCCTGAATGATGTTTTCCTACTCTGCCTTATTAAACATATAGGACAAGACATTAGCACATAAGATGAAAACATAGGGTGATAAAGGGTCACCAAACACCCCTTTTTGGATGAAATGTATTAGTAAGATCTCAATTCAAAATTATTCTATAGCTTACTGAAGAAATGCATTGCATCAACATTTGAATCCATTGATTAAGAGACCTCATAAATTCCAAAACCTTTTGCACAAAACTCCAAGAAAGAAAATTATGAAGTTTATAAAAATTAATCTTAATAGTAGCTTAATAATATGTATGGCTCTTACATCTCTTCATGTACTAAATTAGTTCAAAGGCCAATATTATGTTATCAGTAATCATTCTTCCTTTGATGAAGACGTTCTGACATGGGGAAATGACATCTACTAGTATTTTCTGCAACCTCCCAATCAATGATTTAGAAATGAATTTATTGGCTACAATGCATAAGCTAATAGGCTTGTAATCAACAAAATTTTCTTGTACTTGACCTTGAGGTACCAAACATATGAGAGTTTGGTTTAAAGTTTTAAGAAGTTAACCTATATGAATGAAGGACAGAACCATATCTATGATATCTTTTCCAAGTAAATCCCAAATATGTTAAAAAAAATCTCATATTGAATCCATCTAACCTAGGGGCCTTGTTTCAATTCATCTGGAAAATGAATTGTCTTATTTCTTCTACTGAAAATTCTTGCATAGGATGTGCTATATGATTTTGATTAAAAATTATAATTAAAACATCATATATCTGCAACTTTATATTTTGATCATTTATTGAGTTTTGCTCGAATAACTGTTGAAAATGTTCCACTGTCACAGACTTGAGCTTTTCATAATCTTGTTGCCAAACTCCAAATGTATCTTTTAAACTATCAATTCAAAGTCTAGCAGTCACGCCTCAATCTATGGCATGTGACCGGTGTAGAAGGTCACCATTAGGAGACCCTTTACCAGCCTAACAATGCAATAGTAACCTTGCTATGACACACCTTTTACATGTAATAAAACTAGATAGGTGTATTTATCAAATAATTTATTAGATTTCTAACAAAATTTAGTAAAGTTTCCTCTATTTTTCGGATCCTAGGCACTAGGCCAATACAGCAGATGAGGGCTACATGCCCTAGACATAACCTGTTCAACAAATCAAGGACCACAGAAGCCCAAACAACATAGTATATACAACCTACTAGGAAAAAACCAAACAAAAATCGCATGCACAATTCAACTATACTAACTGCCAAAAACACACCATTATTATGCATTTAAACTTTGCAAGGAGAAATCTACCATATCAAGGAGCAGATTTTGGACCCAGTGGATGGGGTGAATAATGGGAGTGGCTTTAGGCTCTAAAAAGAAGAAAGAAAATAGAGTGAGTTTTAAAGAAACTCATTGAGCAAATAATCCCTTAAAAAAACCAAAATTTAGTTTACAATTCATGTTTAGGATAAAAGTAGTGAAACATACATATGCGACAATATAATCATCAATTTAAAAATATTCTAAAAATTCAGAAATTTTACTTAATCAACGAAATCAAGTTCAATAAATATATTAATCAACAAGTTAAAATATGAGGCAGAGTATGACATTATGAAAAATATTCATCATAATAATAACCCAAAAAGATCATGAAGGCCATTCAAAATTCTCAAATAATCAAGTATAAAAAAAGTTCTAGATTTATAAATGTATTTGGAATCCAAGGAGTAATTCCTAAAGGCAACCTTGCCTAATAGATATTAGTCATCTTTATACATATTATTCATCCATTAGATATACTCCCCCTTATAACTCTAGGAAATATACTTCTAATTACAAGTGCACATAGAGGTTCTCCAAAGGAATTTCCAATGGATTCATATTTCCAAAGCATTTAATCAACAAAATATGTTATATTGCAGTATGTAGTTAGAAATAAATAGCAAATTCCAACCAATTCATAAATTCAGTAGTCTAATGATATTGCCATTAATTTCATGTAGCATATAGTTTAATAATTTCAAAAATTCAATATGGCAAAATAATATAGTCGCTAGTTCTAGAAGCAATAATTAATATAAAAAGAATAGGTATGCTATAGTGCTTTTATATTCATATGTATATAACATATGGTTATGATTTCAAAACAAACTACTAGCAATATTCTAGTTACTCAAAAATTTATGATGTTTCAAGAAACAATTTTTTTTTTTTGTAAAAAGAGATTCAGAGAAAGAGTAAGATTATCTACTCACCTCTAAAAGCAAGATGATTCCAAAATCCTCACTCTTTTTTTTTTAATCACAAGAACATTAATAATTAGATATTCAAAAAATTTGCTTCAAGTTTAAATTAAAATCCATTAATTATCTAAATCTAGTCTTAAATCAAGAGAAATTCAAATGCAAGGGAGTGTATAAGGGGTTTACTACCAGTTGACCAAAGGAAAGGAAGGAGATGGATTGCTTTGCAATGGCTTGAGAAGAACAAGACCGATCAAAAAATGAGTTAGGCTGGTGAGTTAACTCAGACAGAAGAAGCTGACTTGGCTGGAGAGGAAGGAGGACCAAGAGTAGATCAGATGAGAAAGGAATAGCCCAGGGTGACAAACTAGTGGCTGGAGCTAATTGGAGAGGATGAAGTAGATCAGTAACAACTGGAGCTTGAAAGGCAAAGACAAACCAAGGCAAAATTGAGCACAATTGGGGAGGATAGGAGGAAAGAAGAAAGTCAGTGATATTGGTGGTTCTGGCTACCACAAAATAAGAGGGAGAAGGAGTTGAAGTAGAGCACTGAGAATCTCTGTTCTTCACGAGACAGAGAGGGAGCCAGGAAAAGAGAGAAGAAAAAGGAGAAAAAGGAAAAGGAAAAAGAAAAGGGAATAATTATGTTTTGGCCACTATATAAATTTAAAATACTTACTATATTACACATACTTACCATATACTTTTATCAAACCATACACAAATTAGAGTAAAAATTACATACTTTTAAGACAAAATTTTTACAAGTTTACTATTGGTTTAATCTATTTACTAGAGTGTTACAAATTCTCACTCATCAAAAGAACTTGTCCTCGAATTCTATAAGTAGAGTTGCATAGGATCAAAATGAAATATTGAATTAACTACTAAAGTTGAGGCTCTAATGACATTAGAAGGGAATGTTCATACTGATTAGCTATTTGAGCAAATGGGGATATTTGTCCTTCATAATTGGCTCAGCTTCCCCAGTTATTTCTTCTTTCCCATGGTTTTCCCACATAACTTTTATAGAAGCATATTCCTTGGAGTGGAATTTTCTAATTTGCTAGTTAACAATAGCTATGGGATGCTCTTCATAAGTCAGATGATTGTCTAACTCAATTGGAATTCAGGGGAAAATGTGAGACAGATTTGGTATGTACTTTCTCAACATGGACATGTGGAAAATAGGATGGATGCTTTCCAATTTTTGGGGTAGGTTTACCTTATATGCCATAGCCTATTCTGTTCTTTATAGAAAATGGACTTATATACCAAAGATTTAATTTTCCCTTCTTATGAAATCTTATCACTCTTTCATAAGGGATATTTTCAAAGACACATGGTCATGCACCTGGAAATCCAAGTCTTTCTTTTCCTTATTTGCATAAGACTTTTGACGGCTCTGAGCTATTATTAATTTTTCTTTGATAATCTTGACTTTTTCATTTGCCTCTTGTACCAAATCTGGGCCTAACAACTTTGCTTCACCTACTTCAAACCATCCAATTAAAGATCTACACTCTTTTCTATACAATGCTTTCAAAGGAGCCATTTGAATTGTATAATAATAATTGTTAATAGAGGCAAATTCAACCAAGGGTAGATATCATTCCTAACTATGCTCGAATTCTAGCACTCAAACTGGAAGCATATCTTCTAAAACTTAATTTTTCTCTTGAACTATCCATCGATTTGAGGGTGAATGGTTGTGCTAAAATGGAGTTGTGATCCCAAGGCCTCTTGAAAGAATCTCTAAAATTGTGTAGTGAATTAGGTATCTTAGTCAGATATGATTGACAATGGAACTCCATGAAGAGACAAAATTTAACCTAGGTACAATTGGGCCTATTGGAAAGCTGAATAAGTGGTTTTCATTGGAAGAAAATGAGCATTTTTAGTCAAATAGTCAACAATCACCCAAATAGAATCATAGCCTTTCAAAGTTCTTAGCAGTCTAGTAAGGAAGTCCATGGTCACTCTTTCCCACTTTTATTTAGGAATCTCCAAATTCTAGTGTAAAACTGTAGGTCTCTGATGTTTAGCTTTCACTTGCTGACATGTGAGACATTAGGAGATAAAACCCACTATGTCATATTTTATTCCTTTCCACCAACAACCTATCTTTAAATCTTGATACATCTTGTTACTACCAAGGTGCATAGCATAAGATGAAGAGTGAGCTATATGCATAAGTTGTTGCCACAGATTAGCAACTTTTGGCATCAATATCCATCCATAATTAGTTGAAGCTCCTCGATCATCTCTTGTTAAGCCCAAATTTGGTTCCTTCTTCATTTTGTCAAGTAGCTTGTTCATATCCACATCTTAAGCTTGTGTGGTCATAATTTAGTCAACAGGTGGAAGCCATACCTGCACATGTGTTAAAAGTATCTTGGGTTCTAATATGTATAATTGGACTCCACGTGCTTCCACCTTGTGTAACTCCTGAATAATTAGTCTCTTAAAAACATCAATATGAGTAAGACTCCTTACAGTTTTTCTACTCAACGCATTGGCTACTACATTGGGCTTGGTTAGATGATACAAGAAAAGGCAATCATAATCCTTTACCAATTTGATCTAGCAACATTGCCTTAGGTTCAGGTCTTTATACTCAAAGATATACTTCAAGCTCTTGTGATCAGTGTAGACCTCACATGTCTCACCATATAGATAATGGCACCAAATTTTCAATGCAAACACTATCCCAGCCATTTCCAAATCATGAATTGGATAATTTTTTTCATGCTTCTTCAGTTGCCTTGATGCGTAGGCTATAACTTTGCCATGCTGCATCAAAACACACCCAAGGCCAATTTTGGAAGCATCACATTAAGTGGTATATTTGCCATTATTGGTAGGTAATGCTAGCACCAACGTAGTAGTCAAACACTCTTTGAGTCACTAAAAGTTGGCTTCACAAGAATCATACCACACAAATTTTATGTGTTTTTCGCTTACCTTTGTCAATGGGGCTATAATTCGAGAGAAATATTTCATAAAACAATAATAATACCTAGCTAAACCCAAAAAGCTAAGAATTTCAATCATTTGGGTGTATCTAGGCCAATTTTAGACCACTTCTACCTTCTTAAGATCTACACTAATGGCTTTCTTGGAAACCATGTGTCCTAGAAAAGTTATACTAGATAACCAGAACTCACATTTGAAAAATTTGGTATATAGTTAAGGCTCTCTAAGAGTTTGCAAAACTATCTTGAGATGGTGCTCTTGAGCCTAGTCATTATGGGAATACACCAAGATATCATTAATAAACATAATTACAAATTGATTAAGGAAAGGTCAGAAAATCCCTTTCATCTGGTCCATGAAAGTTGGGGGTGCATTACTTAAGGCAAAAGACATCACAAAAAATTCATAATAATCGTATTGAGTGCAAAAAGCAATTTTTGGAATGTCTTCCTTCCAGATTCACAACTAGTGATAATTTGGACGCAAATCGATCTTAGAAAAGTATTAGGTACCTTGGAGTTGATCAAACAAGCCATCAATTCACAATAGTGGATATTTATTTTTCACTGTGACTTTATTTAACTACTTGTAATCATTACACAACCTTAAAGTCCCATATTTCTTCATTATGAATAACACAAAAGCTCCCCTATTAAAGTATTAGGCCGAATGAAACCCTTGTCTACTAAATCTTGTAGTTGCACTTTCAAATCTTTCAATTCCACTAGTGCCATTTGATACAGTGGAATAGAAATAGGGTCGGTTCCATGAGCAATGTCAATGTAGAATTCAACTTCTCATTGTGGTGGCATGCCAACTAGTTCTTCAAGAAAGACATCTAAAAACTTTGAAACCTTTGGCACATTTTTTTGCATTATGCTCTACTTGTTCTGTATCTTGGATATATACTAGATAAGCTTTACATCCTTTCCTTATCATTTTTCTAGCACTCAAAGTACAAATAAGGTTAATAAGAACATCACTCTTGTCTACTTGGAGCAAAAGTGCTTCTTTATCTAGTACATGAAAACTAACCACCTTATTGTGATAATTAACACATGGCTTGATGCTACAAGGTGGGGTTGTAGGATAAGGGCAGCCCTTCACCATATGACCCATTTGATCACATTTAAAGCAAGCTCCAGTTTCTCATCTACAAATTCTTGAATGAATTTTCCCATAGGTTTGACATGATCTTAGTGTCTTAGGTCTAAGCAGAGCAGGATAATTGGAACTAAATCCTCCAAAGGGAAATGAATCACAAAAGTGGTAGTCTCCTACTTGGATTACCCACACCTAGGTTCCATGGAGGAATTGGTACATTAGGCCTTCAAAAAGGAGGTGCACTGGAAGCTGAGGTTGATAGTCTTCTAAAATCTCCACTGACACCCTTAAATCTTAATTTCTTTCTTTCACTACCTTGAGCTTCTCTTTCCTTTTTCCTTTTATAAATCTCACTTCTAACTCTATGGCTCGAGTTTATATGTGTTGCCCTTAGAGGCTTGAATAAAATTGAAGTAATTATAATTAAAGCCATCAACAAATTTTCAGGCCTTGTCACTATTCGTAGGGATCATATGATTCATAAATTAGGATAAATGAAGAAACTGGGTAGCATATTCAGAAACTGTCAACCCTTTTTGTTTCAAATTATTGAATTCCTACAATTTAGCATACCATTGGCCTTTTAGAAAGAATTACTACAAGAAACCTATATGAAACATTTCCCTTGTGTTTGCACTTTCCCCTACTGACCTATGATTCTCTCAACCTTGGTACCAATTTGTAGCGGATCCATCTAGTTGGAATCCAACCAGCATTATAACAATGTCTTTTGAACATTCAAGGACCTACCACAACCGCTCAATCTGGTCTAGAAATAAAAGAGGGTCCACCGAAGACCTAATGCCTAAATATTAGGGAGGATTGAGCTTTTGAAACTCTTATAGGTACTTTTTGAAGTTCATATAGGTTGGCCCTATAGGAGGTAGAGGGGGTAGTGGTAAATGTGCTTATGGACCTTCCTACCACTATCGTTGAAGTCTCCATTGAGTTAGTTTGTGAACAAACTCATTTATAACTCTTTGCAAATATATTGCCTTTGCTACGCATCTGAAATGAAAGGGCCAATCAAAGCTCCAGAAGTGGAAGGAGAATCTATTTTAGGTTGGAAAGTGTTTGGTTGCACTTCTTCATATGCAACCCCCTTTTGCCCTAGCATAGCCTCGGCCTCTAACTCTACTTCTGCCTCATGGTAGGGAAGGTGAAGATGACAGTTTGTGTGAAGCTCTCTCAGAAACTTCTTCAAATCTGCATCCAATATCAACCAATGAGCTAGTCCTGGGTGGCATTTCCTTATTATCAAATAGAAGCATTTGTTTAGGCAAGATTCAAATATGTTTATAAGTAGAAAGGAAACCATTTAGGAATTGTGGGGAATTTCAACATAATTGATGGTGTGGTTATCAACATTTTCTTATTCATGTTTCATGATCCCAGGCACACTAACACGAACTTAGTACATCTATTCCAGTTTGGCAATTAGAGACCCCTAATCATGTGCCTGGACTCTAGACTATGCTCTGATACCAACTTCGTCACACTCCAATCCACGACACGTGACTGATTTAGAAGGTCATTACCAGGAGATCCTCTACCAGCCAAACAATGTAGTAGCATCCTTGCTATGACACACCTTTTATATGTAATACCACTAGATAGGTATATTTATCAAACATTTTATTAGATTTTTAATGAAAATTTGGTAGAGTTTCCTTTGCTTTTTTACCCTAGACACTAGGCCAATATAACAGACAAAGGTTACATGTCTTACATATAACGTGTACAACAAATCAAAGACCATAGAAGTTTGGACAACATAGTATATACAACCTATTGGGGAATAACCAAACAAAATTCACATGGACAACTCAACTATATCAACTGCCAAAAACACACCATTGTTATGCCTTTAAACTCCTCAAGAAGAAATCTACCTAATCAAGGAACAGACTCTGGACCGAGTGGATGAGGATGAGTAGTAGGAGTGGCCTCAGGCTCTGAAAACAAGAAAGAAAATAGAGTGAGTTTCAAAGAAACTCAGTGAGTACATAATGCCTCAGAAAACCAAAATTTAGTTTACAATTCATACTCATAATTAAAGTAGTGAAACATACATATGCGAGAATATAATAATCAATTAAAAAACATTCTAAAAATTCATAAATTTTAGTTCATCAAGGACATCAAGTTCAATAAATATATTAACAAACAAGTTAAAATATTAGGTAGAGTATGACATTATGAAAAACATTTATCATAATAATAACCTAAGAAAATCATTAAAGTCTTTCAAAATTCTCAAATTATAAAGTATCAGAAAAGTCTTGGATTTCTAAATGTAGTTGAAATCTAAGGGTAATTCCTAAAGGCAACCTTACTTAACAAATATCAATCATCTTCATATGCCTTATTAGTCCATTAGATATACTCCCCCTTATAACTCTAGCAAATATAATTCTAATCACAAATACACTTGGAGGTTCTGTAAAGGAATTTCCAATGGATTCATATTTCAAAAATGTTCAGTTAACAAAATATGTTATATTGTAGTATATAGTAAAAAATAAACAGTAGATTTCAACCAATTCATAAATTCAGTAGTCTGATGACATTGTCATTCATTTTATGTATCATATAGTTCAATAATTTTAGAAATTCAATATGACAAGATAATACAGTCTCCAGTTTCATAAGTAGTAATTAATATAAAAAGAATAAGTACACTATAGTGCTTCATATACATATGTATATAACATATGGTTATGATTTCAAAATAAACTACCAACAATATTCTAGTTACTCAGAAATTTGTGATGTTTCAAGAAACAAAATTTATTTTTGCAAAAAGAGATTCACAAAAAGAGTAGGATTATCTACTCACCTCTAAAAGCAAGATGATTCCAAAGTCCTTTCTTTTTTTTAAATCACATAAACCTTAATAATCAAATCTTCATCTAACCATAGAAATAATAATTAGATCTTCATCTAACCCTAAAAATCTACTTTAAGTTTAAATTAAAATCCATTAATTGTCTAAATCTAGTCTTAAGTCAAGAGAAAATCATATGCAAAAGAGTGTATAAAGGGTTCACCACCAGTTGACTAAATGAAAGGAAGGAGATGAATTGCCTTGAAGTGGCTTGAAAGGAGCAAGACAGGCCAGAAAAGGAGTTAGGCTAGTGAGTTCATGCAGGCAGAAGAAGATGGCCTTGTTTGATGAGAGGAGCTATTGTATAAAGGAGCTATAGAGCAATATAGGATGATCGGCTAGCAGAGGGTGATGCCACTTCTATTAGTAGCACCAGTGAGCACACGATGTGGCTTGAGGCAGTTGAACATTGGTGGGCCAGAAAGTTCCTGACATGAGTTGCTACAAAGGTTGATTGGAGATGGAGCAGAGGCGACAAAGCATACCAAAAAGGAAGGAAGACCAGGAATAAATCGGACGAGGAAGCAATAGCCCAGAGTGATGAACCAGTGGCTAGAGTTGATTAGAGAGGATTACACAGATCGAAAATAGCTCGAGCTTGAAAGGAAAAGATAAACCGAGCACAATCTGGGAGGATAGGAGGAAAGAAAAAGGTCAGTGATACTAGTGGTTTCGACTATCAAAAAAGAGAAGGGAGAAGGAGCTAAAGCAGAGTGTTGAGAAGCTCTATTCTTCACAAAATAGAGAGAGTGAGTTGGGAAAAGAGAGAGAAAAAAAGGGGAAAAAGGAAAATGAAAAAAAGAAAAAGAAAAGGGAATAATTATGTTTTAGCCACAACGTGAATTTAAAATAATCGCTATAACACACATACTTACCATATATTTTTTATCAAACTATACACAAATAATAGTAAAAATTATATACTTTTAAGACAAAATTTCTACAAGTTTAATTTTGGCTTAATCTATTTACTAGAGTGTTACATTAGCTCTTTTACTGTTAACTGCTGCATGAAAGTCTTTTGTGCTCTAACCATCGTTAAGTAACTACAATTGCCTTGTCTTTTAGGTCATGTCAACTTCTTGACAATGAATCAAGAATTCCAATTGAGCCTTGATATCCTTATGAAAGTTTTCATAAGTGAATTGAGGGTTAGATTGTGGATTTTCCAAAAGCAATTCCAACTCATTTATTTCAATTTGCAATTTTCCAAATTCTTGTTTGTTCCATGTAAAGGACATTGCAACTCAGCTTTGTTGTAAGAAGCCAGAAGGGGCCAACATGCTAGATCGTGTCCTTAGGGATTGGCAAGTCACTCTCTGCTTTATTGCTCGGTGGTTGAAGATGATAATCAAAAGGTTGTCTCTTAATTTCAAAAGATTGTACAGCCTTGCACCTATGGACAAGTACTCTGCTGGCAACAATGGTGTGTCTCTGGGACCTTTGTTGCCAATAACTTAGGACAAGGTTTGCCAATATAGTTGGTAATCAATTTCTTTCTTGGCATCACTTCGTTCAAACTAAAGAAAAGTGGATTTTGATGGCTTCTCTTTGCTATTAAATGTCTTAATGAGATAAATTAGCATATTTGGTTCATTTTTTTTATTCAATTCAATTTGCTAATCGCGTATGTATGTATGAATCTAGGTGTTCTTATTTAATCCACTCTTGTGAAGTGTATGAAATTAAGGAAAATGAATGAAAAAAAATGAAAAATTCATTCAAAAGAAAAAAAATCTTGTTGCACAGGTTCTGCTTTCACCCAAGTGAGAAAAGAATAAGTTTGACATTAAGCGTTGGTGTTATATCATTTTTATATGGGTGATTTGATATAAAAATAAAACAAATGTAATTAGCACTATTTCAAAATTAAGAAAAAAACATAAATATTGATCATATTCTTGTTTTTCTGCCTATTTTTCATTAAATTTAATAGTTTAGAAGACAATCTCAAAAATTATTTTATATTTATTGAGAAAATTATGTTAATTTCACTCAGCGTATTGCTATCATAAAATCCATGTGTGACTATTAATTCTAAAGTTAGGTGATTCAATAATTATACATTACTAATAATAAAGATATCTCATTTGGAATCGTGCAAACTAGTTCGTTATTTGTGAGGTTTTCTTGCGGACCAGGTAATATTAGAAATTTTTTTGCATTGCAGAAATAATATTATTAATTGACTAAAAAAACTTAACCATCTATAATTTTTATTATTTTTTATAAATTAATTAAGCATGAACCTTTCTCTGCCCAACTATTCATTGCTTGAATGTTTCTTCATTTAACAATTGAAATAATATAACTATGCATTCCATAATACGCCTTAATTGAAAAAAGCAATTTTGGAAGGGGATACACCATTCAAAAGGGTACATGGCACACATGCCTTTGACTATCCAAGCTCTGATTCAAGTTTTTTACAATTTTTCCAGATAGCAATGGTCCATCATGTACAGAACCTTAGTTATGAAGAAGATTCTAGAATCCTATAAGGGCTTTGAACAGATAAATACACCGGTTGGTTGATGTTGGTGGCGGCTTTGGGGTCACTCTTAACTTGATCACTTCGAAGTACCCATATTAAGGGCATCAATTTTGACTTGCCTCATGTCATACAACAAACATCTTCTTATCTTGGTACCTTTTTTTATTATTATAAATTTATCAAGATGCTTGGCTGTCAAATAATGTCTACCACCATTATAATAATTTAGTTCATTTATTTATTTATAAACTACATTGCATATTGTATTTTGAAATTTAATATATTGTTAATTTGCATATGTGGAAGGTCTGGGCCGAGACATGTTTGAAAGTCTACCTAGGGGAGATCGATGTCATTTTTATTAAAGTGGATGCTAATGAAGGTTAATTCCGAGCAAGTTTAGCGTGTAGAATTACTAAATTATAAAGAAAACATTCTATTTGAGATATATTTTTTTATCAACATAATTGATGTATAAAGTTATACATAAATATAATTTTAAATGAAATAAATTTTAGTTTTTTTAATTTTAAATGAAGAGTTACTTTTTCAGCAGGAGATATTTTAAAGTCTTTTTGTTTTGAAAGGAAAAAAAATAAGTATAAATAGGATGGAATTACAATGTACATGAAGTTTACTACGATTAATATTTTTCATTATTTTCTCTTTTTGTATCCTCTTTGTTTAAGGGACATCTCTTTGTGTCAATTGTATGAGAAAGAAAACTACAGAATTTTATGTATTTAATTTGTATAAGAAATTGTGACTCATTGTATAAATTATGTTAATCATGCATTTTGATTCACTTAGCCTAATTTGCTATATATTTTATTGAAATTGAATAGGTGGAAACATGGAGTCACTAAACTAAATTCAAATAAAATTAGTTGTACCAATGTCAAGTATAATATATTGTGAATGACTTAGTGAGTCAAAGCATATGCTATGCATCATTCATCTTTCTATGTAAGAAATAATATTTCTCTAAAGCAAAAGCAATGGCAGATTCCTCTAAGGAGGCAAGGTAGATTTCTAGTGAGGAAAAGGATCTTTTAGCCTGAAGTAAACAGAAGGCAAAAGGTCCAAACCTTGTCTAGGTTTATATGGATGATTCAATGGAGGAAGGCATTGTTGTGTAAGAGATTAGGACTAAGATTCTAGGGCTTGTGGATGGTTTAGGGGTCCACAATAAGTAAGGGGATATTCCTCAAAGATTTGTAGTGCTGTATAGGGATACTTTATTATGATTTAATGGTGGTGCAAAGATGGATGAGCAAGCTATCGAGGATTTTGGGGGTTTTGGTGATTCAGAGAAGGGGGGAAATTCAAGAAGAATTAGGGGAGAATTTGAAGGATGCTTTTTGCCCTACTATGTTTGATTATGAGGTAAAGAGACTTGAGCTCTATAAGTGTCACAATTTAGGACTTGTGACCAAATTTAGCAAGTAAATGTGCTTAGATTCAGACAAAACTTGGCATAAAAACCAAGCATGAAAAGAAGATTCTGTGGCACGAGTTTGAGAGAAAATGCTTACATAGATTATTTTTTTCGATTTTCCCCATATTGAGGGTGTTTATATAATTTTGACCAAGGTATCTTGTCCAGTGTGAATACATAAGTACATGGTTGTGATCCCTATGTTGTGCCACATTAGAACTCTTAGGAGATAGGAGAAAAGTCCTTAGTTAACTCAGAAAATATATGTCTACTCCTACTATTTGGGCCTTGGTTTGAAATGCTTTTTAGGAGGGGAGTGCCTGATGACCCGTGATGGGCATCGAGGCATTCGTCTAGGAGACTAAGTGTGTGGCCTTAAGCTTCCCCTCCACACTTAGGAGTTTATATCAAGGCTTTTTAAATGTGAATAAAGAAGTAACCTTTCTTCAATCAAAATATTTTCTTACAAAATTTATTTAGTTTTGGCCACATTCGTCTACATTTGTTTGAATTGTTTGAACACATCATGGTTGTCTATCTGAATGACTTGTTTGCCATTATATGTGATTTGGTTGCTATGTGCTATGTGATTTATGCCTATGGTTGACTTGATGTACTATAAATTGTGGGTGTTACCTATTTTTTTTTTAAATTTAGATGGTATATGACTAATTAGCTAGCTTATTCTTAGGTACTAATTGATTAAGTGTTTAGCGAAGAGTTTAAGCATTGCACATTCTGAGAATCAAGCTACCAGACCATGACAGTTTGGTATAAGAGTGTTGTTGAGACCACACTTCTTTGTTTTCAGCTGCATCCTATTAATATGCTACTATGTCAAAGAAAATCACTTATGCTGAATGCTTTGATGTAATTGATGTAGTAATTAGGAATCTTGAAGGAGTAGTTGAGGTTATAAGAAATTTGGAAAGGGCCAAGAATTGGGAATCTCTTAAGCATCAAGTCTTAAATCTTGAAGCTAGTGTGGGAGTCAAAGGCATAGGAACTAGTGAATCTCCACAATCCGGTGAGTGGCTTATTGTGATTGAGAATAACTAGAAGGATTTAGGGATGTTATCAAAGACCTTACCAATGATATAAAGGATGTAGTAGTAACTCTTCATGCTGAGATGAATGATATAGTAGCCTTAGTGAAGGTATTGATGATAGCCATTAGGAACAGTTCACAAGAGTGTGGTTGTTAGCCTAGATCATTCTAAGCTATATATTTTCCTTAGTTTTAATGTTGAAAGATAATTTTATCTAACAATATATTGTAGTATTTTTTATTTGTTATTTTATAGGTTCAAAGATATTTTGATTCAAGCTTTTAGAAGATCCAAGATTAGTTTTAAGATTTATTTTATTTGCTAAGATCTTTTGTTAATAATTTCAGATAACTTTTGATCCAGAACTATCAATTAAACAACAAGAAAGAGAAAATTATTTGAAAACTACTTGAAGAAAAATAAGATTTTAAAAATTTGTTTTGTATACCATGAATCGATGTACACATCAATGTGTTGAAGAACTTATGAAAAGTTCATATCATAATTGATGCAACATCGACGCATGAGGAAAATATTTTACACTGAAGGTTTTGAAAAATGGGTATTCCGATGTGTTAATCAATGTTAAAGCTATAAAAATTTTAACACTTTGATTATTACACTGATAGGTTAGTAATAATAGATTGTAATCGATGTGTTAATCAATACAATAACTGAAATTCAGTTACTTTGTTATATATGGTTACAACAATTATTCACACCCAACTGCCTTCAATATAAAAATGATTCTTCATAGTTTTTTCTTCACAATCCAGTGCGAAAAAATTTGATTCAAAGTAGAACATGATTTTCTCTCTACTTCATTGATATTTCTGAAATATTCTTCAAGATTTCTGGATCAAGGTTCATCCAAAATTATTGTAGTTTGTTTGAGATATTCCTCTCAAACTCTGGTATTGTAAATTCAATCCCTTTCTTTTTCAATTTCATTCATTTGAGATTTTTAGGTACTAGAAATCTATATAGGTTTGGAAGAGCTTTGTTGTAATTCTTCTAGGTTAGCAAGAAACCTAAGCATTTCTTGTGTGTTGATTGTAAAGACTGGCATTTTAGGAGCTTATGAATCCTGATAGTTTTATTTTCAATTTGAAAGGTCATTTAGTTGAGAAAGATCAAGTGGAGTAGACTTGAATTGCAGTTTCAATTCAAGTTAAACCACTTTAAAAATTTGTGTCTTCAAATTTCTTCTCCTTCTTATATCTTAATTACTCTTATTGATAATCTTTAAACTTCATTAATTTAATACCTTCTGAATATCAGATTTCTACATAATCTATTAAAATAACATTGAACTTGATAAAGGTGTATACAACTTCTCCAATGAGAAAAGGGTAAAATCTGTTTATTTACACAAATTAGTTTCTTTACTGGGATTGGTAGTTGGTATTAGAGCTTTGGCTCTTGATACGCCTTTGTGCAGCAAAAAAATGGATTTATGCTCACCTATCTTTTTTGATGGTTCTTTCTTGAATAATCCACCATATTTTGATTAAAAAAACTTTAATATTTGGAAATTTAAATTCAAGACTTTCATTGAAGCTATAGATGTTGAAATGTTAGAGATTTTGGAATCTAGGTATGAATATCCTACTATTTTTGTCAATCAAAATTCCTAAACCAAAATCTAAACTTTTGTGGTTTGATGAAGAAGAAAGAAAACACTCACTTGCCTCTAAACTCAAATGGATTTTTATGTGTTCATTACCTGCTAATGAGTTTTCTAGAGTTTTAGAGTGCAGAACAACAAAAGATATCTTAGATGCCTTGGAGATCACCTATGGCTGCAAATTTGAGGTGGATAACAAAAAAGAAGAGCAGTATTGTCTTCTAGCACAGCATCAGAATTTGAAAGTTCAAAAATTTCCTGCTCTCTACTGTAATTCATATGTAAGTGATACAGATGAAACTAATACTTCTTACAATGAAACTTTTAATGATCTTGATATTTCTAATAATGAATCTTATGAAGATCCTATTGAATTATGCATATAAATGCATGATGCACTATTTAAAATTCAAGAAGAATTAAAGAAAGTTAATAAGGAACTAGAATAATTGAAAATTAGGATTGAGAGCCTGCTAAAAAGGATTGAGTTGTCTAAAAAAGAAAATTAGATTTGAATATTTTGGTTGAGAAATTAATTGGTGAGAATAATGTTTGTAAATCGTGTGAATCCTACAAGTGTGACATAGAGAGACTAAACAAGAAGTTACAAGGTTTTTCAAATAGTAATACAAAATTGAACAACATGCTGAATAATCAAAAAGAATTACAAAACAAAGAAGGCTTAGGTTTTAAGCGATATAGAAAGAAAAGATTAAATAGAAGTTCCAAACTAATTACCTGTTATTATTGTTGTTAGCCTTAGAGGTTGCCCTTTACATTGGTTTTGAATGTTGAAAAAGCAATTTTTAATTAAAAATATATTTTAGTGTGTTTGAATTTATTTTTCAGGTATTAGATTCAAGAATGGTGAAGAAATTCTAGATTTGTGTTTTGAAGAGTTTTGATTTTAATAGGATTCTATGTAAAGAAACTGAAATAGTATTTGATCCAGTTATTTTTTAGATGATGAAGTGAGAAAACTCCTTTTAAAAGGAAATTCTACTGCATACTTCGATGCAACATCGATGTACTAAAGAATTGTGAAAAGTCTTCATAAATAAATCGAAGTCACTTCGATGCATTCAATAAAACTTCGCAGTTAAATTGATGTTACTTAGGTGTATGAACAAAAATCTCATTAATAAATTGATATTACTTTGATGTATCGACCAAAAATCATTACTGAAGGTTTGAAAATTTGTCTGCGTTGATGTATGAATCGATGTATAGCTTCAAACAACACATTATACATCGATTTTACACCGATGCATTAGTGAATAACATGCCATAATCGATGTTACATCGATGTACAAATTGGAAAATCATTTTTCTGTTACAGATGGTTATGGTAGTTATTCTGGCCCAATTACCTTCTATATATATGAGATTTTCACACATCTTCTCATATCATTCAAGTGCAAAAACTGATTAAGAGAGAAACGCTCGAATTGCTCTAGAATCTCCAAAGTTTTGGGAATTTTTCTAGATCAAAATTTGCTTCAAGTTTATCTAGTTCTGTTTGAGAAATTCTTCTCAAACATTGGTATTGTATATCAAACTCTTTTCTTAATTGTATTTTGTTTATTTGTGATTTTTAGAAATCTATATAGGCTTAGAAGAGCTTGTTATAAATCTTCTAGGTTAGCAAGAGAGTTGTTAATTTCTTGTGGTTTCATTGTAAAGACTGACATTTCAGGAGCTTATCAATCCTGAAGGTTTTCTTTTATAATTCAGAGGTCTTTCGGTTAGGAAAAATCAAGTGAAGCAGACTTGAATTGCAGTTTCAATTCAAGTTGAACCACCTTAATAAGATTTGTCTCCATATCTTTACTTTCATCTGCACAATTTTAATTTCTACAACTTGATCTTTATTTTTACATGCTGCATAACTACTGTTTATCACACATTTACATGTAAAATCAATTGAATTCGAGTTTGATATTGGTGTATACAAATCTCCAAGGAGATAAGGGCAAGATCCATTCTCTTTCCGCAATCTTTAACTATCTTAATTGGGACCGACAATTGGTATCAGAGCTTTGGCTCTTGATATACCTGTAGCTAAAAATCTTTAACTACTGTTTATCACACATTTCAAATAGTTTTGAGATCATTGATTGAAGAATGGCAACCAAAGGTCACTGTCATCAAAGAATCTCTAAAAATGGGCATTCCCACGATCCAAGAACTATTTGGTAACTTAGAGGAGCATGAACTGGAACTGAGAAGATATAAAAAGAATGAAGACGGTAAAAAGAAAAAGTCTCTTGCACTTAAAGTTACTGAATCTGATGAAAAGGACTCAGACACTGATGATATGCTCAACAAAGAAGAAGCAGCTTTGCTTAGTAAAAAATTGTAGAGAATTCTAAGGGGTAAGAAGAGCAAAGAAAGAAGGAAGGCTATAGCTCAAAGAAAGAATTCTAGTAAAAATGAACAAGGAAGTTTTGTGAACACAGTTCCTATCTACTTTGAATGTAAGAAACTAGGGCATATCAAGCCTGACTGCCTAGTTTACTTGAAGAAGCAGTTGGAAAATGAAAGAAAGAAG